>MJUT01023840.1:209150-245807 GCA_002080005.1 Gigantidas platifrons
CAAGGCTTGATCATTTTTCAGTTAAAAATGAGAAATATTTTTTCAAAAATGCATTATGATGTAATAAAGCGGTATTTCATCCTTTTTTTAATTAATGTCTAAATACCCACAAACACATAGACTGGCAGAAAAGTAGTATCATTTAACTAACATATCTTAATATCATATTCTAGTACATATGATTTTTTTTATATTTACATGTATACAAGAAATGTTTGAAGATACCAAAGGGGTAATCAGAATCCGTAAATCTAAGATACCAAAGGGGTAATCAGAAGCCGTAAATCTAAGATACCAAAGGGTACCGCAAATTTATTCGGCAAGTTCTTCTTATATTCTAAGAGGTCTGCATGCAATTTAGATCCTAATTATTTCTTTAGTTATCAGAAGTACTAAGCGAGTTGCCTCCCGTGATAGTTTTTGAAACTAGAAAGAATGATCCGTGGTCGTGAATGTATGGTAGTTAGATTTACAACTACCTGTGCAATCAGGACCTATCACCACTAAAATTGTGAGTTCGAGTCCCGCTCATGTCGAGGTGTACTCAATACAGCATTATGAGACAAAGTTTGTCAGTGACTTTCGACAGGTCGGTGGTTTTCTCTGGGTACCCCGGCTACCTCCGGCAATAAAACTGACCACCAAGATTTAACTGAAAACTTGTTGAAAGTGGCTTTGAGCACCATAACCTTAACCCTACCCCTATATAAAAAATAGATAATTACAACATGTAAATACAAATATATATTCATAAAAAACGGGGAAAGCAAATTACTTAATCCCTGAAATAAACCATAAGCTGTATTTAGTAAAACATTAATTTATTTATCGAATTTGTATTCATTTTTCTTTTTTTATCATTTTTTTTATTTTACAAATATAGTTCATTTTCGTTTGTTATCGGATGTCTTTTATGATCATTTTAAGACCCGTTACATTACTGAAACGTCAATCATATGTTAAATTATATAGTTAAAGAGACCTATTAACATTTTCACCTTTATAGTTCTTAAAATAGATTTTTTTTAAACAGTAGAAATTTAAATCGAAATGTGTATTAGACCGAAAATATAAGGCATGCGTAAAGTGGGCTTGGTCACAGAAAAATATTTACTTCCGTGTGACATTGTAGGTATGTTTTTCCATAAAAAATGAAATCTAAAAAAAAAAAAGGGAATACTTCTGTGAAAACATTCTTAGTATCGTTATATTTTTACACATCTATAAATAGATCTCACACAATTTTATGTCATAATTATTATTATCACTTTCACCTTTCGTTTAGCACTTGCTCGATACAACATTATGTGATAAAGTTTGTCATTGATTTACGACAGGTCAGTGGTTTTCTCCGAGTACTCCGGTTTCCTCCACCAATAAAACTGACCGCCACGATATAAACTGAAAAATTGTTGAAAGTGGCGTTAAACACCATAAATCGAAACCCAACCCTACTTAAAATCTGTCTGTTAAATGAAATTACATATGAAGTTAAAATGAAAAGAAACATTCTTTATAAAATAGTTTACAAATCTGTCTATTTTGTACGGAAGGCTTAATACATAAAAAACGAGAATTTGCCTCATGAACCTATCCCCCCTCCTCCCCCCAATTACCGCACACACAATTCTTTTCTTCAAATCCAAGCAAAAAACCAATGGCATGATTATCTTAGACTTAATTAACCAAAGCTGGACCCGATTATGTTTCAATTAACCAGTTTTCTATGACTGAAATGTTTTGTTCCCCCCCCCCTCCAAGTTAAATGGTTCGTCCCTAATACGACATCCCCTCTTTAGTACTCGTAATTACGTATTGACAAATTTAAATTTATATTTAGTAGTAATGATCTAGACATATGTAAAATGTGTATATTAGGTGTCGTTGTAGTCTAAACCAGTCTTTAAAACAAGATTAATCAATGGTTTTAATTTTTTCTGTCACTTTTACTGATCTTTAATTGTCAAGGGGAGGTAACTTGAAATTTTATATATTTGTATTGTATGGGAGATAACTCTGTCTTTCCTCAGCTGTTATGTTATCAAATATTGTGAAAGCTGTCTTAGTTTTGTTTGTCATGTTCTGTATTGATGATAATCCTTTGTTTGGATTTTTAGATCAATAGAATTATTTGATTTTATTTGACTTGAATAGTTTCCAATTGTACTTTATCACCCCCCTTTTTTTACATGCTTTTGAAAAAAAATATTAGAACCATAACTATTTTAAAAAGATGAAAATGAGGTGAAATTATTGATTAAAATTCTTTTAAATTCATATATTATACAAGGTTCGTCATGTTCGTGATCGCATGGTAGTTGGATTTACAACTACCTGTGCAGTCATTGCCTATCATCACTAAATTTGCGAGTTCGAGTTTCGGTGTACCAGCATTAAGTCATAACGTTTGTCAGTGACTTGCGGCAGGTTTGTGATTTTCTCCGGGTACCACGGTTTCCTAACCGATAAAACTGACCGCCATCAGGGGCGGATCCAGGATTTCAAGTAAGAGGGGGGGGCGCACTTAAAAAAAAATCATGCCGAGCGGTGGGAGGCGCGAACATTTTTGGGGTATTTCGTGTGAAAAATCACGTTTTTACGCCAAAAAATCATGTTTTTTCCAATTTTAGGGGGGGGGGCGCCTCCTTGAATCCGCCCCTGGCCATGAAATAACTGAAATATTGGTGAAAGTGGAGTTCACCACCATAAACCATAACCCTTTACATCGTCTTTGATTTCCTCATTAGATTTTGGGAACTGTTCTAATGGTGTGGTAGTTTTTGTTGTTCAATTTGATCTGTGAAGTATTCCAGGAATATCAACAAAACCAACAATAATCTGAGAAGTAGTCCTTGTTGTCAGCATTTTAAAGGACGGACAGGGGCTGGTATGCTTAATGTGTTTATGCATTAGGACACGTATAACTTTTTGCTACTGTTATATACACATATAACTTTTTGCTACTGTTATATACACATATAACTTTTTGCTACTGTTATATACACATATAAATTTTTGCTACTGTTATATACACATATAACTTTTTTGCTACTGTTATATATAATACACATATAACTTTTTGCTACTGTTGTATACACATATAACTTTTTGCTACTGTTATATACACATATAAATTTTTTGCTACTGTTATATACACATATAACTTTTTTGCTACTGTTATATACACATATATGTATAACTTTTTTGCTACTGTTATATATAATACGCATATAACTTTTTGCTACTGTTGTATACACATATAACTTTTTGCTACTGTTATATACACATATAACTTTTTGCTACTGTTATTATAAACATACTGCCTTTAGTTGAGGGTGTTACGGTAGATTACCACAAGAAGAAAAAATATCACCAGAGACGAAGTCGAGGGTGATATTTTTTCTGAGTGTGGTAATCTACCGTAACACCCTCAAACAAAGGCAGTATGTTTTATATTATACTGAATGCCCTTCGGAGGGTGGTATTACTGAGGGTGGTATTGTGGAGGGTGGTATTGCGGAGGGTGGTATTGCGGTGTGTGGTATATCCTTGCAATACCACCCTCTGCTTTGGTGGGCGGGGTTAAGAAAAGTTAGAGAAAAATACCACATCTACAATTACCAATGAAATTGCCGAATTATCAAAGAAATTTGCATAAAGTATAATATATACACATATAACTTTTTGCTACTGTTATATACACATATAACTTTTTTGCTACTGTTATATACACATATAATACACATATAACTTTTTGCTACTGTTGTATACACATATAACTTTTTGCTACTGTTATATACACATATAACTTTTTGCTACTGTTATATACACATATAACTTTTTTGCTACTGTTATATTATAAACATACTGCCTTTAATTGAGGGTGTTATGGTATACACCCGAAACTAAAGGCAGCATGTTTTATATTATACTGAATGCTCTGGTATTGCATTGTCAATGGTGTGTGTTGTTTTAATACTGATTTAAGGTAATTGTCTAAGAACTAAATTACCATATCAAATTTAATAAACTTTTAATTAACAAGGAAACAAAAACAACTTGACTGTAACAATGGTGTAAAAGTGTAACAATATAAAAATGTTTGAATCACAGCCATCATTTTAAATAAAAATTGAAATGAACAGCAGTTATAATTGGTAGGGAGGTCAGCCAAAATATGAAGTATTGGGAATGTGTTATATTTTATGTTCATTTGACAGAGCTCAATGAAAGAAATCTTTTGCAGCAAAAATGTTGAAGATCGGACAAGGGGTTCAAAAGTTACGACTGTTTAAAGTTGGAAATTTTGGCCGATTTTCTTGCGATGGAAAAAATGTCAATTTTGGTCCATTTTTGGGCCAAAATAATGAAAACATTTTAAATTGGGTACGGCTGGCATCACATTTCAGTTATTAGCCTCCATGAGGCTGTTGAATTGTATTGACATAGAGTGAACACTCTGAACGGGTTTACTTGGAACATTTGCAGGGGGTATATTTTGCAGTTCAAAATCATTGTCAAACAGTGCTTGTTCACAAATCAGTATCGGCAAAAAGAAAATCTACATCTGTGGTATTGATGTCGCTTGAATTTTTTTCATTACTTCCCACATTTGACATATTCTCAGTGTTGGATGGCAGAGTTGTCTGTGCGAACATTTGACCACAGGGATTTGTCAGAGTATCATTCAAACAATCTGAAATTTCACGCTTCTTTTTGTCACTTAACCTGCGCACATAATGCTTTACAGATTCCTCACTTTTGTGTCCCGAGACACGCATAATGTGTGTTGTAGCAATGTGAATACCTCCTTCATCCATTTCAGTTATTGCTGTCGCCCTTATCGAATGGTTATATCGGCAAAAGCCATGTTAATGTGGTCTGAATGTCCAAGAGCGTACTGTCGTCTGTTTGTTTATTTATTTGTAAAACTAAATTAAAAACATTGACGGAATGGACTGTTTCCGGTCCAGAGGGTGGTATTGCAATAACACCCGTTGCCAACACAGAATACCACCCGTTGCTAGAAGGAGGCGGAGCTACAGGATGTGGTATTGATACGAAGGTGGAGCTTCGTAAAATTAGTGAAAAATACCATTTTCTAATCGACCAATGGCATTGTATCAATAGTCTAGAAATTTGCATAAAGTATAATATACACATATAACTTTTTGCTACTGTAATATACGCTATTAAAAAATAAAACAAATTACATGTTTACTGGTTAGAGCTTGGAAGATTGAAGGGGAACGACGTGGTCGTGATCGTATGGCAATTGGATTTACAACTACCCATACAATCAGTGCCAATCACCACTGAAGTTGTGAGCACAAATCCGGCTCATGGCGAGGTGGACCCGATACAACTTTATGCGATAAAGTTTGTGAGTGACTTGTGGCAGTTCGGTGTTTTTCTCCAGGAACTCTGGTTTTCCCACAGTGCCGTCTTAGCGCATGGGCACGACGGACACTGTCCCGAGGGACACACGTTAAATATGTTGTGTACAGCATGTTTTCTTAATGTTTAAACACTGATTTTGTTGGAAGAACCAATACAATAAATATACTGAAGGGAAAAAGAAACGCAGGGTAACATAATATGCTCCTATTTTTTAACTGCGTGGCGTAAAATTACGAAAACTGGGCAGACAAGTGGCTTGGTCAGTGTGCACTAAAATTGGTTGGCGGCACATGGTCCCAGAGAATTTCCAATGAGGCAATGGAGACGGGTCTTTTTCACAGATGAGTCGAAGTTCACTCTTTTACGTCCGGACGGTCGACGTCGTGTATACATACATACCGACGTCGTGGGGAACGCTTCGCCGACGCTTGCGTTCTTGAGAGGGATAGATTTGGGGGTGGCTCGTTTATGGTCTGGGGAGGGATATCTCACGGGTTAAAGTCGCCGTTGATTGTGATAGCCGGTAATTTAACAGGCGTAAGATATTAGGGATGAAATCCTCAGGCCGGTTGCAGTTCCATTTGTGCAACAGCATCACCTAATTTTCCAGCAGGATAACGCCCGGCCCCATGTAGCCAGAGTTTGTCAAGATTTTCTCACCAATCATAACATTAACCCACTCAATTGGCCTCCGTACAGTCCAGATTTGACCCAATCCAACATCTGTGGGACGAAATGGACAGGTGAGTAAGGGGGCGTCGAAATGTCCTCGCTACTCTCGGCCAATTAAGGGATGCGTTGTTGGAAGAGTGGGATAATATCCCCATGAGAAGGATATATGCTCAGATGAACTCCATGCACAGGAGAATCAGGTCTGTAACGGATGCGCGAGGGGGGCATACGAGATATTAACGAGTTAATCGATTTCACTTTAACATATTGGGGGGTACTGTTAAATTTGTTTCAAATACTCATGAATTATTGATCAAAATCTAATGAAATTTTAAAAACTTGTTGATTAAATTTGTGTTTTTATCCTTATATATTAATATTGAAAACCATTCGAATAAATAATATTAAATCACCTAAAATGTTGATCCTGCGTTTCTTTTTCCCTTCAGTATAAATCTACATTGTATATGTTTAATTTCATCGACCATTTACATTGTTTTTCTGTGAGTGGTTCTGTAGGTAGGAACACTGCTTTGCCCAGGAGTATAAAATGCTGTTAAGACGATCATGTTTCCCCACCGACAGACGACACCACATACTGAAAACTGTTCAGTTCAAAAACCAAGAAACACAAATAAATTTATTTAGACGAACATAGAAACTATATAAGCAATTCACAACACCGAACTTGTACATTTTCATCTGTAGGGTGTATTTTATTATTCCATACAGAGTCATTTATTCTGAATCCTTGAAAATGGGAAAAACACATTCCGTTACATCACAAATAGCAAGAAAGATAACTCTTACAATCGAATTATCGTACTTTGAATGTACAATTGCTGGCCGTCGTGGCCATGATCGTATGGTAGTTGGATTTACAACTACCTATGCAATCAGTACCCGTTACCACTCATATTGTGAGTTCGAATCTCGATCATGGCGAGGTGTACAACATTATGTGATAAAGTTTGTCAGTGAATTGCGACAGGTCGGTGGTTTTCTCCGGGTCCTCACGTTTCCTCCGCCAATAAAACTGCCGCCACGATATAACTAATATATTGTTGAAAGTGGCGTTAAGCACAATCAACCTAGCAAACAAACACTTACGCTTGCTTCCATTTTACATTGATGCCATTCACTAGTACTCTTGTCAAGAAGACGGTACCTTATTCTTATTACTTCTTTGTTTTAGTAGAAAAATGGCAACTGGTGACCACTTGATGGTTGTGGCTTTAGATTTTGGAACAACATACTCGGGATATGCTTTCTCAACACGGCATGAATTCGAAGCTGATCCACTGAGAATACATGCAAACCAAGCCTGGAACTCCGGTGGTAAGGCATTTTTATCATTAAAAACGCCAACATGTCTACTTCTTGATGACAAAAAACAGCTTGTTGCTTTTGGATATGACGCCGAAAACAGATACGCCGATATCGTTATGGATGGCGAACAAGATGACTATCATTATTTCCATCGTTTCAAAATGAATCTGCATAACAATAAGGTATGTTTTACCGTCACTGGGAAATCATGAGGTTTATGTCCAGTGTCATTTACTATGTTTTCAATTGTTAAACTGTTACAATAAAGATAGAAGTGTATATCTATTAAATTTGTTTAGAATATTTATTATAAGCTCACTTTAAGATAATTGAGATAGAACCAACAATGAAATATTGTTTTTCTGTATTTTTTTATCCTTAACCTCAGAATCAGTTAAATAGTATGAATTGTGTTTACTTACACTAATATACTGTCTTGTTAAAGAAAAGTTTGAAGATACCAAATCGTGGTAACCAGAAGCCGTAAATCGATTAATGACAGACAATATAATGACCAAAAGAAAGGGAGGACCCGGGTGGCTGAATGAGTTAGGTAGTCGGATTACCTAACAACTCGTACAAGCCTATCACCAATACGGCGTAGGTTCGCGCCCGGCTTTGTAAATTACAATAAAGGTACACTCGACTCGCAACCACAAGTAATAAAGTTTGCCAGTTTTTGGCCCATGGTCGGTGGTTCTCTCCGGGTAATCCGGCTTCTTCCACCACTAAAACTGGTCGCCATGATATAGCTGAAATATTGCTGAAAGTGGGATTAAAACCTCCAAAAAGCAAATCAACCAAAAGAAAGGGGACAAAAGGACAAAGCATTTAACAGAAAAGTAAGAATCGAACAAGACGTTCAGGGGCAGATTCAGGGGGGGGGGCACACCCGCCCCCCCTAAAAATTGTGAAAAATATGATTTATTTTGCGTAAAATCGTGATTTTTCACACGAAATACCCCAAAAATGTTTGCGCCTCCCTCCGCTCGGCGCGATTTTTTCAGTGCGCACCCCCTAACTTGAAATCCTGGATCCGCCTCTGACGTGGACCAAAGTGGATTACGTGTTCAGAGAATACCACGCTCTTTGAACGTTGGAATAAACCATTTTGTAGATTTCAAAAAGGAGAATGCACAATGCAAATGCTACAAAAACACTTTTAACATATCCCACACCCCACCACACTCTACATAATTATCCAGTGGTTATATTTAACATTATTTTCCATAAGTTTCCAATTTTATAAAAGTAATACTACCATGACGACGGGAGCCACATCTGGATGTTGTTCCACGCCCACTTTTTAGTAGAGTCTGTGGTGCTCAATCTTTAGTTTTCTGTCTAATGTTGTGTGGTCCGTTATTTGTCCTTTTGTCCTTTTTATTTTGTGGTCATTGCGTTGTCTGTCCTTTGATTTACTGAAATTGATTATTGTTATCTTCAAACTTTTCTTATGTACTATTTCTCAGAATATAACATCAGAGATGGTCATTGAAGATGTGTCTGGTAAGAAGAAAGCTCTTGCTGTAGAAGTTTTTGGATTGTCTATTCAGGCACTTGTAAATCATTTAATGGACCTATTGAAGACCCAAGGAGTTGGAGTAAAAATTGATGAAATACAATGGGTTCTGACAATTCCTGCAATATGGACGGACAGTGCTAAACAGTTCATGAGGAAAAGCGGAGAAAAGGTTAGGATTATGGTTATGGTGTTTAACGCCACTTCCAACAGTTCAGTTTTATTGGTGGAGAAAACCTCCGACCTGTCACAAGTCAGTGACAAACTTTATCACATAATGTTGTATCGAGTACACCTCGCCATCAGCGGGGTTTGCACTCACAACTTTAGTGGTGATAGGCACTGATTGCACATGCAATTGTAAATCCAACTACCATACGATCACGATTACGACAGCTCCTGCGTTGAAAATGTACTTATTGTATTTATGAAAAGAAAGCTTACACAATGCTTGTCAACAATTCCACCAATATCGAGAAAACTAACCATTGCCATATTATATTTATCAAGCTAACTCATTCGTTTGGACTTATCAATAACACGTACAAGATAGATAATAGATGGCATTGGCAATTCAATTTTGACACAATGTTGACCAATTGTTTTACTTACGGTGGCATTGTATACCATCTAACATTTAAATAACGGTTGATATCACCGACTGTCTTTAATAGAACTAATAATATACATGTGATCACTTCTGTGTCCCATTGAGCTTGAAATAAAGGATACCACAGATACAGATAGGTCTGCTTCATACCTTGACCTACACATCGAAATTGACAGTGAGGGGTGGTTAAGAACGAAACTTTACGACAAAAGATATGATTTCAATTTTCCCATTGCGAACTTTCCATTTATATGTAGCAGCATTCCAGCAGCACCTGCATATGGAGTATATATCTCTCAGTTGATACGATATTCCAGAACTTGTGGTTCCTATCAGGATTTCCTTGATAGAGGGTTGCTGCTAACATGGAAGCTACTGAACCAAGGGTTACTATCAATTCGAAAGGTTTACGGTCACCACCATAAATTGGTTGACCGTTTTGGAATATCTGTGTCAAAAATGACAACTGATTTATGTTCCACTTGTCGTAAACACTTCCTGGTCCTTTCTCATTCATGACTTATCACCGGGTTTGTAACAGGATAAATACGACGAGTACCATCAGTGGAGCAGGATCTGCTTACCCTTCCGAAGCACCCGAGTTCATCCTCGGTTTTTAGTGGGGTTCGAGTTACTCGATCTTTAGTTTTATGTGTATGATTTGTAGATCGTTGTTTGTCATTTTGTGCTTTTTCTTTTGGCCATTGTGTTGTCTGTTCTTCTTCGAGATATGGATTGTGATTACCGTTTGGTATCTTCAAACTCTTCTTAGCATTTCTTGGGTCACATGTGGGTATTACTTGCATGACCGCATTATTTCACTAAGACGGGGGTTTGGGCTCATAAACTAGTTTAACTACTATCATGTATATATGTTAGCGGTATCGATTTTGCCTCTTTGAACAATATTTCTATCAGATTTTAGAGCTGTTCCGACAGTGTGGTATTTTTTTTTAATTCCATTACAATCCACTATTTCAATATTGTTCAAAATTTGATCACTCGTAAGTTCCGTTTCTCATCGGTAAGCAATAGACCAACTTTTTTGGTTATGTTTAACAGGTCAAAATAATTTATACGGGATATGTATGAACTTAAATATCTCTTAACGAGATTGGACATGCATCTTT
Organism: Gigantidas platifrons; assembly: GCA_002080005.1. Classification (NCBI taxonomy): domain Eukaryota; kingdom Metazoa; phylum Mollusca; class Bivalvia; order Mytilida; family Modiolidae; genus Gigantidas; species Gigantidas platifrons. Next base: position 219,814 of record MJUT01023840.1, read on the forward strand.
TTTTGCTACTTTATCAGCCACAAATCTTTTTACAAATATATTGTATCACTGTGACCGTTATTTTTTGGCGATGCAAACATTTTTGAAATTTCCTAAACGTTGGCCAATTGTAGCTAAACGAAAAAAAGAGAAAGAAATTCAATTTGTCCTCAAATGCCTGTATTGTCTTTCAACATGGCAATTGGTGCGAAATATAAAATTGTTTCCTCTCTACATGTGGAAAGCCCCTTTGTGTTATTTCTGTTGTTTGTAGAAAATTCTTCGATGGTAACTTTAATGGTCATAGTTGTATTTCGCCTACAAAAATTATACGGTCGTCATGACGAACTTGTTGACCGCTATATATCATATATATTCCATTTGTCTTAGATTGTGCTCTTTTCTATATCACCGATAAGTCTCGTACCGGACTTGAAGTTGAGTAACACGACAGGTGTCTAATAAGAAACAGGAACTGATTACCCTTCGTCAGCACATGGGTTCACCCCAGGTTTTTTTTATGGGATCTGTGTTACTCATCTTTTTTGCCTGAGTAACACGACAGGTGTCTTATGAGAAACAGGAAAGACTTATTCTTACACAGAGGATAAAGTAGCTCTCAATTTTCACGGGAAAAGATTTTTCTGTCTTACACCACCGTTGTAAGACAAGCTATACGCACTGTTACCCGCCAAAAGTAATCGTCGCTTCAAGATTTTCCAGTGTTATTTATAACTCTGCTTGTGATCCTTTGTTAATATTGTTTGTAGATGTGATTGAAATAAAATATGTTTGACAAAATACAACGGTAGCCAAAGTCTAATTTATCTTTCAAAACTCTTAATGTTGTATCATTTGTTTACGTTTGCGTATTATTTTTGTCAACGGTTATCGATTTCGTATTCACTGAATCAATCAGCTGACCGGGTTATTGATGTCACAGTGAAATGACATACATTTCTAATAACAGTGTTTGTGTTGATTTGTTCGTTTAAAATCAAACGTTTTCTTTACTATTGTTATATTTGTTGTGACATGAAAGTAGAATTTTAAATATTATTACAATTTGAAGCGTTCGTGATTTGGTGTTTCTTTCACATTGCTTATTATTTCATTGATGGTAGTGAAGCGGTCGTCTTCGAATATACACACTAGGGAAAAAAACAAATTTGGGGGATGCCTGTGTCAGAAAAATAATCAAACACCGATGACAGGTCACCGGTGTTAGATTCTATTACTCTTCTTCAGCACATGGGTTCATTAAAAGCAGACGTTCTGCCGGGTGAATTGAAACTCGCTCATGTCATCATGCTTTTTAGAAGGTGGGATACATCGCTTGTTGGTAACTGCAACCGGTTGCATTATTATGCTGTTTCATTCTCATTTTTAGTGGGGTTCATGTTGCCCGATCTTTCATAACTTTGTAATGTTTTGTAGATCGTTGTTTGTGCTTTTTCTTTTGGCCATTGTGTTGTCTGTTCTTCTTCGATACACGGATTCTCACTACTCCTTTGGTATCTTCAAACTCGTCGTGTAATTGAACATGGTGTTTAGCGCACTATGATTAAAACACACGTGTGGTGCGCACGTTCTTCTAGTGGTTCGGCGCCAGCACCGAATCGTATATAAACGTTTTAAGGCGGCCGGCCATCATTCGGTAGTATATTAGAATATCAAAATAATATATATACATAAAAGGGTAATGCAGCTGATATGCTATATTTCCGTTTGATCCCGTATAAAACAGAATTATTCATTTAGATTGAAAATAATTATATAGGGTTAGGGTTGTAGTGTTTAACGCCACATTCAACAATAGTTCAGTTATATCGTAGCGGCCAAACTGGAGTACCCGGAGAAAACCACCGACCTGCCGCAAGTCACTGACAAACTTTATCACAAAATATTGTATCTAGTACACCTCGATTGAGAGGGATTCGAAGTCACAACGTTAGTGATGATAAACACTGATTGCATATGTAGTTATAAATCCAATAACCATATGATCATGACCAAGACGTCCACTAATTATACAGTATTGACTTGTTTTTTTTTTTTTTTGAATTTTGACATTGACGCTAAATATGGATTTACATTTTCTAGGCTGGCATTCCACCAAATAGATTGATTTTAGCTCTAGAGCCAGAAGCAGCGTCTATATTTTGTCAGTATCTGTCAACGGAGCACCTCTTTGGTGTAGATCATGGCTTTACTGTTGCTAATACTGGAACGAAATATATGGTTGTTGATCTTGGGGGTGAGTTGAAAACTACTACATTTTTAGTATTAAAACTTAAAGAAAAAAGAAAAAAAGGTTCCAAATAACAAAATTGTTAGAATGGCAAATGTAACCTTTTTCTTAGAGAATCGTCTTGAAAATATAGTGCGCGCCTATTAGGCGAAATGTAATTTGTCTCCTTTCGAAAATATATCTATGTACATTTTTGAGATCATCTGCATAATTTTGAAGGTATCAGATTCACAGAAGGATAATACTATGATATTGTTACATGATGGTTTCCGTATTGGCCTAGTTATTAGTCCGAGGGTATACATGTAGCTATATTGGCCTAGATATTAGTCCGAGGGTATACATGTAGCTGTATTGGCCTAGATATTAGTCCGAGGGTATACATGTAGCTGTATTGGCCTAGTTATTAGTTCGAGGGTATACATGTAGCTGTATTGGCCTAGTTATTAGTCCGAGGGTATACATGTAGCTGTATTGGCCTGATATATTTATTTATAATCGTAAAAAATTATCTTAAGTGTTTTTATCCTTTCGCCTCAAAGAGTTCAACATTTTAATAAATTCACAACAATAACGGGTTTGATTTTTTTTTGCATGGACAATGATTTTCAATTACCTTTAGGTTTCATTACATTTACTCTTGAGATGAAACAAATTCATTAGTTTATTTTCGTTCGCTTCCTTTCCATTTGTCTGATCAGACGACAATGGCAGAGCGTCTCGATTTTATCACTCATACGTATGTAAAATCTAGAGACAGTCTGGAACACCAATATTGGATCAAAGTCAATGAAAAAATCATTGTTCATGCTAAAACATGGAAACCCATTATTGCATTCTCTATCCAGAGTTGTCGTTCCTGCTACGCTACACAACATCTCTGTCAACGCTCATTTTACAAGATTCTTGTAAAACTTAGAAACAGTGAAAAAAATGTACTTAAAATTTGTGTAGCGTAGCAGGAAAGACAACTCTGGATAGAGAATGCCATTATTGTTGTGAAGTTATTAAGATGTTGAACTTTATGAAGCGAAAAGATAAACACACACATACAGGTCAACACAGGTACTCTCGGACTAATAACTAGGTCAATACGGAAATCATCACAGAATGATATCATAGTGTAGGGTTATAGTTATGTTGTTTTACGCCACTTTCGTCAATTTTTCAGTTATATAGTGACGGTCAGTGTTATTGGTGGATGTAACTGAAGTTCCCTGGAGAAAACCACTGACCTGCTGCAAGTCCCGGACAAACTTATGTAGTATATGTCACTAACTGTCAGACATAATTTACATTTTATTGGTATTAAATTTGTAATTATATTCGTATACAAAACTGATAAAATAATGTAAAAATAGTTCTAGATTATATAAAACATATACATGTCTACCATGAGAAATAAGTTCATTTCCGTTTGGACATTTTCTTACACAAACCTTATAATGGACCGTAAGGGATATTTTGGAACATTCTTATTGCAAATTGTATCATCAAGATCAGACCAATAAAATGTTCTGTCATGTTTGTTTGGTGGTGTTTAAAGCCACCTTTAACAATATATCATGTATACCGTAGCGGTCAGTTTTATTGGTGGAGGAAACCGGGGGACCCGGAGAAAACTACCAACCGGATACAGACAATTTTGAAATAAGAATTACCAAAAACATGATTTGTAATTCTTTAGATTATTTCGTTTGATTTTCATTTCAGTGGTATTTATTATGTCTGTCAAGCCAATATTCAATTCCCTCTATTTATGGTGTTTAACGTCACATTCAACAATACTGCAGTTATATCGTGGCGGTTAGCTTTATTGGCGGAGAAAACCGGAGTACCCGGGGAAACCATCGTCCTGTCACAAGTCACTGACAAACTTTATCACATAATGTTGTATTGACATTCAGAAATTAGTCAAAAGTAAATTGTATTGGTGGTGGTATCCTCAAAATATCAAGGGGCCATCGTGGTCGCGATCGTGTGGTCGTTGGATTTACAACTACTAGTGCAATCAGTTTCAATCACTATTAAAGTTGTGAGTTCGAATCCCGCTCCTGGCGAGGTCTACTAGATACAACATACAACGTCGTGGCCGTGATCATATGGTAGTTGGATTTATAACTACTAGTGCAATCAGTTTCAATCACAACTAAAGTTGTGAGTTCGAATCGCGCTCATGGTGAGGTCTACTCGATACAACATTATGTGATAAAGTTTGTCAGTGACTTGAGGCAGATCGGTGGTTCTCTCCTGGTACTCCGGTGCCCTCTACTAACAAAACTTACCGCCACGATATAACTGAAATATTGTTGAAAGTAGCGTAAACACCGTAACTCTTAATCATCAAAATACCAACCAAGCAAAATATTGTAACCTAAGATTAAACTTTTTAACACGAAAAGATGTGTGTTAGGGGGATCAATTTTGCCCTTTTCTAAGATTTATCGGTTGGGTTTTGGACCTGTTCCGACATTATGTAGTCTTATGCTTGTCATTTTATAATTGATATGATGCTTGTTACCTTAAAAAGATATGATATGTTACTAAATGGATATAATAATGTTGTAGGTGGAACTGCTGACATTACAGTTCATGAAAAACTAGAAAATGGAAAATTAAGAGAACTTTGCAGAGCTACAGGAAATGATTGTGGAGGTACTTCAGTCGATGGTGCATTCTTTCAAATGTTAGTGAGGATATTGGGAGGACCTTTAATAACAGCACTTAAAGAGGAAGAGCCATCTGCTTATTTGGATCTTTTCCGAGAATTTGAAACTGTCAAAAGAACGATTAGCCCGTCGAAATCAGGAAAAGTTAACGTTACAATCCCATACGTAGCTCTTGACAAAATGTGTCAGAGAATACTGGGTGAAGACCTTCCATCTGTTATTGAATCATCGACGTATTCTAAGGAAATTCATCTTCGAGGTGATAAGATGCGCATTAAGGTTGAAACGATGAAAAACCTTTTCAAACGAACAATTGACAACATTATATCGCTCATGACGGAAGTTCTAAAGAAACCGGAAGCGGAAGAAGTAAACACACTGTTGTTGGTAGGTGGCTTTTCAGACTGCCTACTAATTCGTGAATTAGTTAAGAATGCATTTTGTGACAAAACAATTATTATGCCCGAAGAAGCTGGTTTGTCTGTACTAAAGGGAGCAGTATTATTTGGACATAGACCAGATTACGTTCAATCTCGAGTAATGAGATACACTTACGGTTTAGGCAATTGTCCACTGTTTGATCCAAAACAACACGATAGAAAACGAATGTGTGTCGTTGAAGGAGAAGAGCATTGTAGTAATGTATTTTTAAAGATTGTTGAAATAGGTCAAGAAGTTACATCCGGAACAAAATTTCCGGTAGCGTTCAGTACTATTTTTAAAAGGCAAGGGCTGATAAGCATTTCATTTTACGTATCAACGTCAAAAAATCCTATGTATACAGATGAAGACGGTTGTAGCTTCTTGGGAAGTGCAAACATTGAATTTGAAGATCCTTCCGATGACGGGAGATGGGTTGATATTGAAATCATTTTCGGAAATTCTGAAATAACTATGACAGCAGTAGACCGCAATTCAGGCAAAACAATATCAGCCACGTTTAATCTTCTCTGATATACGTTCATTCGTTCATTCAAGCAATATTTATAAAATTGTGAAATTATAATAAATGCATTTCAGATAAAGCAATATACATGTATCAATCAAATTAAATCTTCGCGGGTTAGTGTTACGTACGGCGATTAATGCCACTTTTAACAATATTTCAGTTATATCGTGGCGGTCAGTTTTATTGGTGGCCAATCTCATTAAAATTAGATCTACGCACTTGCTCCTTATTTTCTATCGGTTGTTTTGTAATCGCCACGTACAACCGATAGAAGATAGGAGCAAGTGCGGAGATCTATTTTGAATTAGATTGATTTGTGGAGGAAATCGGAGTACCCAGAGAAAACCACCGACCTGTCACACTTCAATGACAAACATTAATCACATAAAGTTGTATCGAGTACATCTCGCCATCTCTTAGATATATCTGGATATGCAAACGATACATTTTAAGGATTAAATACCGATCTTGTTATGAAATCACTGGCGGTTGTGGTCGTGATCGTCTGGTAGTTTGTTTACAACTCCTTATGCAACCCATGCCTATCCCCACTAACGCTATGAGTTCTAATCCCGCTCATGGTGAACTAAAAAGTTTGAATTTTAATGTGCTTGTTTTTATCCGGATTATGCCTTTAAAAACTCGGCAATATGTGCATACATGTACATATATTATATGAGATGATCAGGGGCGGATCCAGGGGGGGATTGGAAAAATATTATTTTCTTGCGTAAAATCGTGATTTTTCACACGAAATACCCCAAAAATTTTCGCGCCTCGCTGCGCTCGGCGCAATTTTTTTAAGTGCGTCTCCCCTAACTTGAAATCCTGGATCCGCCCCTGATGATTGTCTGTTTTATATCTGTTTTGTATTAATTTTGAATACTAGTCCATATCTAGAATAAAATTATTTTATAACCTGTGGGGGCCATAGTGGTCGTTATCGTATGGTAGTTGGATTTATTACTACCTGTGCAATCAGTGCCTATCACCACTAAAGTTGTGAGTTCGACCCCGTTCATTGCGAGGTGTACTCGATACAACATTTTGTGATAAAGCTTGTCAGTGAACTGCGACAGATCTGTGATTTTCTACGGTTTCCTCCACCAATAAAACTGACATACACCATATAACTGAAATATTGTTGAAAGTGGCATTAAACACCATAAACCACAAATCATTTTATATCTTGTGTTCAATGAAAGAAGAAGAAACTTGTCTATTTTTTTAATAAATTTTAGTCATTAATTGGAGGTAAGTGAGAAAACACATAAATGACAAAATAAAGAACTTATCCTTGGCCAGATTTTAAACACCATTAACAGATTAAAAAACAAGAGTTATCGCTCTTCAGATAGTGTATCATTATGACATTTATTTATTTTATTATTTATCTGTCACGTTACATACTTTACAGTTTGTATTATTAGTTAAACAAAAAATACCACACTGTCTTAGAAACTGCAAAATCAAATATCCACAAAAAAAAAACCACCAACCTGTCGCAAGTCTCTGACAAACTTTATCACACATCTTTGTATCGAGTACACCTTGCCACGAGCGTCTCTAAAGACTATTGCTATTCCAATGAATACAAATTATGCTCCACTACTGATTTGTTTCTTCACTCTGTATACTTCTTCTAAGCATTCTCAGGAATAAAGATAGAAAATTAGCCAAAGCCTTTAATTCCAGCTTCTGTTATCTAAATTTATGTCAATAATATTCTGTCACTGAACAATTCTCGATTGGGTGATTGTGTGCATGTAATCTATCCAAATGACCTTGAAGTATAGGATGCTAACGCCATTCAAACCTCTGCTGCATATATTGACCTTCACTTTGAAATCGATAACAGAGTAAAATTAAATACAAAACTCTACGACAAAACGTAAGGAATTCACGTTTCCAACACTCAACTCGTCTTTCCTCAGTGGCAAACTTCCAGCAGCACCAGCATATGGAGATTACATTTCACGACTCATACGTAAAATTCCAGGGCTTATGCCCAGTACAGTGACTTTCTGGACTGAGCTCAGCAGCTGACGCAAATGTTACTCAAACAAGGCTGCGTTGCTCCTAGTTTGAGGTCATAGCTACAATAATTCCACGGTGGTTTTCAGGAACTGGTTGACTGTTGTGAAATATCAATTTCTAAAATGGCAATGGATCTTTTCTCTTTTACGTGGATTTTGGTCTTTCCTATATCACCGACTAGTCGTCTACGGTACTTGACTATAAGGTTAACACTGTGGTTATCTTGTTGAAAACAGCATCGGCTTACCCTTCGCGAGCTCATTGTTCACCACCGCCTTTTTGCTGGGATCCGTATTGTTCATAAAACAATTAATACCTACACAAATTATTGATACTAAGTGATACGATGTTTTTTTAAAACGAGAGGACTTTTCTCAGTCATCTCTCATCGAAGGGCTAAGCCCTGAGATGAGAGATGACTGAGAAACGTCCTCGAGTTTTAAAAAACATCTTTAATTATTTTATCGCTATTCTGTATTCATAATTAAATAATTTTTGTTGAGATACTGACATTTTTTTTAAACACACTTAATATTTTATATCGTTAATCACTTAATTATCAAAATCTCGATGAATATGCACCAATCCAAGGGAAGATAGCCTGTCATTCTTCATGGTCGACCTAACATAATTTTTCAAACACCGCAGTACAGTAAATGACCTTTCAGCTGTAGCGCTTGCTACTGTCATGGTTAACAAAACACATAATATTGTATCTATAGAAGGATGGAGTACTAGATTTACAGAATCAAGTGTGGTACAAAGTGTTGTTGGCAAATCATTACGTTTAGTAATGACCCAGTGGGTTAGCCATCTGGCTACATCTCTCCTGAAATCTTCTAATGACAAATACATGTCAGCCTGATATGCCTCGTATATTGTAGCAACATGATCATCAGTTAATTTGTCTAGAGCATGGGGCAGTAGATGATGTGCATGGAAGCGGTTTTCCGATTTAAGGAGACGTGTTTCAAGTTTGTAATCAAATTGTCCAAAAATGGATAGTACAAAAATACTGTTTTGGCGTTTCGGCGGGGTGATTGGCTCTGGTAGTCTGTCTACCACCTCGACTGGGTATACTATCAGATATATGTATTATCAAAATATTTGGCTAAGTTAAGTGCAGACTGATACAACTCATCCTAAACCGATTCGTCCTGTCGTTCAGCTCTTAGAATTTTAATCACGGTCCTGGATTCTTTGATTGCTTCAAGAATGTCGTAATGGGTATCTTGGAGGATTGTTGACAGATAAACAGTGCTATGGAAAATATGTTCCGCTATTACCAAAGCTATGATAAACTGAAACCGCATGATGAATGCAAGAACCTGCCCGGCTTTGTCATCGCCTTGGTTTTGTAAGCGTTCTAACGCATGGACCATAATTGGATATTGACGTCTTAAAGATATGCATATGCGTCTGCTCTACTTGTCCATCACATAATTACCATACAAAAGTAACTAGTACGTCTTATTAGTGATATATTAATTATACTGATTTAATTAGACTGTTAAAAGTAACAATACATTTGCTTTAAATTTTATTTCATTTTTTTTAACCTACCAATGTGCACGCCTCTGGAAGGCGTAAATCGAAGAAGGACACAGAAAGAAGACGAAAGGACAAACAATGAAATACAAAACACTACACAGAAAACAAAAGATCTAACAACACGAACCCCTCTAAAATCCGAGGGTGAACTCAGGTACTCCGGAAGGGTAAACTTTGGTTCCTAACTGGCCTCCATTATCAATTTCAAGGTGTCGGTCAAGGTAGGAAGCGGGCATAGCTGTAACATTTGAATCCTTTATTTCAGGCCCAATGGGATAGATGTGATCAACAAAATCACCACACGTAGAATTATTAAGTGAAAGGACATCCTCTATATAGAGGGCAAAAAATTAAAGAATCGTGTTAGCGTTTGTCTTGAGAAGCCTCTGCATGAAGCATGCTACGTACGAATACAGGAACAAGACGAGAAGAATTGGATCATAATTAGTACACGTAAGAATGCTGACTGTCTGTTGAAAAACACGTAAAATATGTTGTCAATCAAATATTGGAACATTTTGATAATATCAGCTTCAAAGGATATTTTCGTAGATAGGCACCCGTGTGGTTCAATGAGTTAGGTCGTTGGATCTAACAACTCATACAAGCCTATCACCAATACGGCCCGGCTTTGTAAATTACAAAAAGGGTGCACTCGACTCTCAGCCGCAAGTGATAAAGTTTACCAGTTGCTTGCCCATGGTCGGTGGTACTCTCCGGGTACACCGGCTTCCTCCGCCACTAAAACTGGTCGCCATGATATCAAAATCAAATAAAATATTTTCGTAGATAGAATCAGAGTCTCAATCCATCAGCGGTAATGGCGTCGTGTTGTATATCAATGTCATCGATGGACTGAATTGTTGTGTTATGTTGTATCTTGTGTTTTAATTGGGNGGGGGGGGGGGGTATGATAAATATATATCATGCAGTGCGTCCAAAATATAATTATGTACATATCACAATATAAAATAGAAATAGATAATAGTTTAGGTAATACATTTAACATATATTTCAATCAATATTTAAAACACTTGATCATACTTTTACTTATCCGATCGAAGAAATTACCACACTCTTGTTTAAAATAGTAACATGTGTCCCCGATTAAAAATTGCTGTTTTTGTAAGGGCGACAACTCTGTGAAATCCATATATTTTGTATGCACTAAGATATTTCTTAGTTTCGTTTCTGTTCCTTTCTTATTGTGTACATATTCACTCACCACCCACCTTAATTGGACAATTTTAACCTATTTTTAGATTTGTGTGCTCATCCCCCTCCTTTCAGTCAGCCAAGAAAAGCGTAGTGGGGGTCTTCTTTTCGAAAAGTATGCCGGCTTTGCCTACAAGATGCCATGTTTATAAAGTTATTTTTCGGACACTGGATATTAAATTGCAAATGAAAATTTAGAGCTTTTTAAAGTTAACCAATAAATTAAGATCGGAAACTGAAATAAAAAAGGGGGGGTTATAACATATAAATGCTTAAAATCTGATTTTATAAGATACTAATTAAGAAACACCTATTGATTATATCATTAGGCAGTGAGTACGTGATTATTGACGAGAAGATGATGATGTCTCATTTGTAATAGAATAACACATTGTTTTATGTTATATATAGATTCTCCTTCAGTTGCCCCTGGGTTCCGATATTTCTCCACTCAAGAGAGTTAAATTAAAATTTTTAATCACAAGCCGTGAGGCGAGTGGTTAAAATTTTTAATTTAACTCTCGAGAGTGGAGAAATATCGTAATCCACATGGGCAACTGAAGGAGAATTTGTTTCTCCCATTATTTAACATCAACTTTATTTCAAAATTTGAAATTAATGCGGGGAAAGGCACGAGATATTTTAATCCTCTAGAGGATTACAGATTTTTCCACCACTGGTTCAGCGGGGTTAAAACGCCGTAATAATAGGAGAAATAATTAGTAATACTAGCCGTTACGTCATTATAGAGTCACAAGGGAGCAAATTAACAGCTTCAATGGTGTAATAGTTAGCGGCAGGTCGTGAATTCGAATCCCTGTCTGATCAAATCAGACATTTGTTGCTTCTCCCCCAGCAATTAAATTGTACGCAGTATTAAGGAGCAAGAGTAACGATACTGTGTCTTTAAAGTAGTGGAGTGACATGTCTACCAGTGGACTGTCTTTAAAGTAGTAGAGTGACATGTCTACCAGTGGACTCTTGTTTAGGTGAGTTAGTACAATAAAAACCAGATATCATTATCATTTCATCTAAATATTACTTTTGATCGCCGTGGTATAGCTGATAATTGTTCACTTGGCGTTACATCAATGGCGGATCTATACTGTGAAACTAACGAAGTTTAAGCTTCATGATCTCTAATCCCGAAGTTGCCCCTGAAGCAACTTTTCGTTTTAATGAGTGAATTTTATCAACAAAATCGATGGAGTTGGGTTTTTTTTAGTGGTTTTTTTTTTAAATTAAAATAGGACGGGTGATATTTTTATGTGTTGTTTCGTTTGCGAGGAACTAGGGCTTCAATTCCCATTCTTACTGAGATATTTCTGTTTCGGACATTGTTGGATGTTACCCTATAGTGGCTTGTTGTGAAGGGGCCGCATAACAGTTCAAGCTTCAGTGTCCCAAAAATGCAGGTCTGCCACTGCGTAAAACAACTGTCAATCTCTCAGTGAAAGATTACGTTTGATGCTAGACTGCTTGTAACATGTTAATAGTCACAATTACTATATTACTACACTAAGAAAACAAAAAGAAGCTAGCCCGCTATATAGATCATGTTCCTTTCACTCGACAATTCTAGGTTTAGTGATTTCGTTGATCGCATACATTTGTATATCCCATTGAGCTTGAAATAAAGGATAGCACAAATACAAACAGATCTGCTTCATACCTTGACCTACACCTCAAAATCTACAGCGAGGGGCGGTTAAGGACGAAACTTTACGACAAAAGAGATGATTTCAATTTTCCCATTGTGAACTTTCCATTTATATGTAGCAACATTCCAGCTGCACCTGCATATGCAGTACATATCTCTCAATTGATACGATATTCCAGAGCTCGTGGTTCCTATCAGTATTCCCTTGATAGAGGATTGCTGCTAACAAGTATGCTACTGAACGAAGGGTTCCTATTGGTTAAGTTGAAGTAATCATTTCGAAAGTTTTACGGTCGCCACCATGACTTGGTTTACCGTTATAGAATATTTGTGTCATACATGACCATGGATATGTTTCACTTATCGTAAACATTTCCCGGTCCTTTCCTCACGACTTGTCACCACGTTTGTAACTTTATTGACACGACGGGTGCCACACTTGTGAAGCAGGAACTGCTTACCCTTCCGGAACACCTGAGCTCACCCCTGGTTTTTAGTGGAGTTCTCGATCGTTACTCGATCTTTAGTTTTATATGTATGTTTTGTAGATCGTTGTTTGTCCCTTTGTACCTTTTCTTTTTGTCATTGTGTTGTCTGTTCTTCTTCGATATACGGATTCTGATTACCCCTTTGGTATCTCCAAACTCTTTTTTGTCATTCTTGTAATCAGTATCTTTGGACTTTGGACTTCGATCGACATTTGTATGAAATGTAATAGGATACCCTTGAGGTGCTATTTTAAAAATAAAGTGGAACAAAAAACACATAGATACTCTGTATGGTGCCGTATCCAAAGCAACGGAAATATAACCATTGCATCTTGATGTTGCATAAATAAGATCAATGTGTTCACGATTGATAAGTTTAATATTGTTTCTGGTTCTTCAATATAATGCATACAATTATTAATAAAGAGAAAAACAGAAATACCACACTATCAGAACTTTTCCAAATTCCACTTTAAAAAAAATCGTAGAAAAAGGCAAACTCGATATCCCTAACACAAATATAATGTGGTTTTTTAAAATTTTGTTCCCGGGATTCACAATTTTCTGTGTAACACACATTTAACCCGGTACTCAGAAATTTCTGTGTAGAATGACTCCCCTCGGTACTCACAATTTTCTGTGTGACATACCCCCGGTACTCAGAATTTTCTGTGTAACATATACATTTCCCCTCGGTACTCATAATTTTTTGTGTACCATACACAGTTTCCCCGGTACTCAGAATTTTCTGTGTAACATACACATTTTCCCCCGGTACTTGGATTTTAATGTGTAACATGCACATTTTCCCTCATCCTATATATTGTTTTGTTCGTATTACTTCTTCTTGATTGACAGAAATTCGAAATTCCCCCTGGAATTGTTTTCATTTGTGATTAATTTTTAATATACATTTGTATTAATTTTCAGCTTCTAAATAAGGAACTTATCATATTAAATTGTTTTAAATATATAAATATATGATATAGCGACTACATTATTTGTGTCGCTTCGCCATATAGACAGTTGCATAGCAATCGAAACATCTACAATAAATTATGTCGAAAACAAAATTGTGTCAAAAATATCGAAAAATGATTAAGTCGAAAATTTCGAAAAAAGATAATTATGTCGAAAAATAATTAAATCTCTAAAATGTCGAAAAAAAACCTAATACTTTAAATGCGCTCGTTTAATTTTTGTGCGTGAATTACGTCATTTCAAATTTCCTAATTGGGTCCTCTCAACTGATATATGCCAAAGTATAAGTTTATTATTTATAAATATGTGGCTATCAATAGCACAGCATCACACCCTTTAATAAATAACAGCGCATTCCAACGTCTCCAACCTATGTATACGATTTATTGCGAAAGAAAGACCCCAAAGATATATACAATTGGTTGTCCGAAATTTAATCGCTTCCGTAATTACCGATGATTACAGGTAATTATTACTATTGAAGACATCTTCCTTGATTAATTAAACAAAATCAAGTCACTATTTAGATTCTTTAAACGTGGCGTTGTTCACATCTCTGACGCAATGTTTCAAATTTCATAAAATAATAGATATATGGCCTAATAGATCCTACTGGATAAAACAATTATAATAGTTTATAAATACACAGAAATTCCCTGTCCACAACAAAATTATGTGATAAAATAGTATAAATATCCAAGATTTGCTATTGACAAAAACCATATATATATTATATTTAAAACTGTAACATAGCGAAATGGAGTCACACAGCATCATATTAAGGATAATGGTTAGTACTGACAAAATATCAATACTGATTAATCCGGCTATATTTATTTTTGCCACATTCCATTTAATTGATATATATTAGGAGTGAGAAGTAAGTCCTCAAATGATGGATGTAGACGTGAGCTTGGTAGCTTTCCTATTCTATATTATGTTTTATTAAATTTAGTAAAATATTGGTGCCACATGGTTAAAACAGTCAGTCAGACAAACTCTATTTTATCTGAGGCTTTAAAATTGTCTGAAGATATGGCAAGCTCATGTAATGATTCTTGGTGTGGTTGCATCAAAGACATTTTTAAATATTTAAAGTTAGAACATTTGTATGAAAGACAAGAAAGTTTTAAAACTAATTTCATTGTGAATAGAGTAAAATCAAATTTGATCTCCAAATTTGCTGATCTCTGGAAAACTAATATATTTAATGATAATAAGAAAATATCAAATTGTAGCAATAAACTAAGAACATATAGAACATTTAAACATAATTTTTCTTTTTAAACTTATTTAGACTTTGGTAATAGGGAACAAAGACAACTATTATCAAAGTTTCGAATATGTGATCATCCTCTTCGGATTGAAACTGGCCGATATTTTGGTTTAGAGATGAAAGATCGTCTATGTAGTGCATGTCAAGAACAAGTTGAAGATGAAATTCATTTCTGATCAAGCGTCCATGTTACAAGGAACAGCGTCATGCATCTTTTAATAAATTAGAAAAGAATTTTAAGAATTTTAAAACTTTAACTGATGAAAATAAGTTTATATGGTTAAAGTCTTCAGAAGATAAATTTGTTATCATGATTTTATATAAACTATTATCAGATTTATTTGAAAAAAGGAAGGAGTTAATAAATAAATAATAATACTTTAACTGGATCACAGTGTGCCTCATGTACGCAGAACTTATTTTTGCATATACTTTTGTATTTGTTATAAATGTGTTCAGTTGATATGATTTATAACTTTAAGTTCTATATATTTCTAATCGTTGTAATCAAACGTTAATCACATTTTTTTTTATTTTGTTATTGTTCATATGCTTTTAGTTGTTTACTTTGTAATTCACTGTAATTATTATGCTCAGCAATGGGCACCTTTAATTGGTTCAATAAAGTATCTGTATTTTTGTATTTGTGGTAAACCATTGATGTCTGTATTTTTTCTGTATGGCAAAACAAATGTGTGTTTCCTATCGACCGACCGACCATAAAATTTTACCGCCGACGTAACATTTCTTATGCCAAAAAAAAATAATAGATCGGCAAAATCCGGAAATTCGTCTCCGTTTTCGTGTTTGTTTCCGACTTCAGCAATAGAAGCGGTTTCCTTTTTAAATTTCTTCATTTCCTTGTATTTGATCGATGTTTGGAACCAGTATTAATGATTCATGCATGTCAGATAATTAATAAGCTGTAGTAAGAAACTAGAAAGAAAGAAACAAGTTTGTGTGATTTTAGAGGAAGGAGCATACATGTACAGTCTCTTGTCAAAAGTATTCGGAAATGTCAAAAAAATCCCTATATAATCAACCAAAATCAAATTTTTTCAAAAAATTATTGTGAAGTCATTTATTGATAGATTTTTAACAAATTTTACACCAAAACACTCGGAATTGTCTATATTTTAATTGTTTATTTGCTCATTATGTTTATACGAGTGGTTTTTATTTGTACATAATTTAAGATTTACGGCTATTCTTACAACAATTTGTTGAAAATTGTTATAAGAATAGACACTGCCTACATGTAACTCAGACGATGACGACGAATATTGTACTCTATCGGTTTGTCGGCTCTTCTATGTTTCATCTACGCAGGCGACACAGAATTAGCAAATACATGTACATGTAAAACAAGCTTTACGGATACACGGTACCTGATTTGGATTTGAGCTTATCTGATGAAGGTTGTTCCAGAAATACGTCGTGCGCACTTAATTTGATCTACGCTTTTATTTTGAACAACATAATTTGTTCTCTCAGTTTTTCTGTTAATGCTTATTTCACAAATTGTGACTGCAATTATCATAGTCCGAAATGACATTGGTGAGCGTAGTAATAATTTACATGTTGTTATTCTTTTTCATTACAGATTGCACTGCTATCTCTGTTGGGCGGTTGTTTCCCCTTAACGGCACCATGCATTGACCCGGATGATGTACCCACCGTAACATATAGGCCAAATGACATTACAGAAACTAGTAGATACATCCTTCCAATCGGAAATGACATCGTGCCCGGATGGGGCACTTTGTATAAAGTAGAACCCCAACTAATTAACATAAATTATACTGTTGAATACAGACTAGGATCAGAGCAAGATTACAAAACAAGAAATTTTCCTTCAAGTAGCGAACCAATATCAGTAGGGTCCATATGTCCTTGGTATTTTGTTAAAAATGTAGATGATAATAGGTAAGTTAAAAAAAAGGTCATTCACTTGATAAATCTGAAATACTCAAAATCATATTCAAACAACGGTTCAAACAAAATATACCAGTCCTTAAATTAATTTCCTCTTCATGTAAATATTATTATATACAAGTATTATATAAGTATAGAGACGTTGGAACAGCTCATTCATATCGGCTTGGAATAATGCATGGGCATGCACACGGTGTAAACGATGACAAAAGCGGTAATCATGAATTTTCTGGCCCAAAATATAATGAATTTCTTATTTACGTTATATGTGTTTGTTTGTGTATAGTGGTGTCCAACACATATTGTGTTGTGTTTTTGCTTTGTTTTTCTTCGTCTTGTCTACCATATGTTACCAGTTTCTCTGGATTGTCCTTTTTGATAGCCCCTTCGGTATTCTCTAACGTTTATTTTAAGCCATAAATATTTTAGATGTAATTGAACATTAGCTTATATTCAACTTAAATTCAAAAGTTAATACGGAAAACCTTTCCTTCGATGCTTTATTTGATTAAAAACAACCCCGCGTAGACGAGGTGTACTCGATACAACATATTAAATTTTGTTGAATTATTAAAATAAAGGGAAAAAAAGGAAAAAAGGGGAAAACAATATACCACTCCTTCAGAAAATACAATATGGACATCGTGGAATAAACACGTAGATATCTAATTTAGTGCACACGACACGTTTCTGTAATAACCTTCATCAGTATCACCCAAACACAGGCAAAAACGTTACCATTAAACCACACATTTATGAACTCGACTGGTTTTGATACAGGGATTTCAATACAAAGTGGCGAGTTAAAATTAGTTTAAATTACCTGCCCAAACCTCCCCTGAGTAAAATTATGCTATCGTGCAAGTGGTCTCCACATGCAAAAACTGTAAACAAGCAAACATTTCTAATAAAGACTGTCATTTTTTAACTTTTGTTTGTTTGGTTGGTTTGGTTTGGATTGATGGTGTTTAATGCCACTTTCAACAATATTTCAGTTATATCGTGGTGGTCAGTTTTATTGGTGGAGGAAACCGGAGGACCTGGAGAAAACCACTGACCTGTCGCAAGTCACTTACAAACTTTATCACATAATGTTGTACATCTCGCCCTGATTGAGATTCGAACTCACAACATCAGTGGTGATAGGCACTGATGGCATAAGTATAGTTGTAAATCCAACTACCATCGATCACGACGGCTCCTAGAAGAATTTTTGTAACACTCGTCTTCAGGTGAATTTGTAAATGATCTTTTACATTTTTATTTTACAGAATTCCACGTGTTCTTTACGAAACAAAGTGTGTGCTACGTAAATCAATTGGAAAGCCATCACACAATTGTCATGAAATATACACTTATATGAACGTCGTACGACGTATGCGCTGTTTGAACGGCGTTTATGAATACTCAACGATAGTGGAACCTATTGCAGTTGGTTGTACTGCTGTGAGAAGACCAAGAACAATTGGACGAGCTATGATGAGAGATTAACTTATTGTTTAGTTTTAAATAATCTTTTTGATAATTTAATTGCCTCTGGAACTTTTTCTAGTCATTTTACAAAGCAACTATAGTTGGAGTCGCATTATTATAGAGTCATAAATCATGCATCTTGTAAGCTTTTTATATTTGTAGTATATTGAAATGCTCATATTTATATTTATTTATCTGGAATGACATTATAACATACATTGAATATAATTATCAATTTAAGTGTGTTACTGTGACCTCATTTTTTTATATGGAATATATATAATGCAGAGTAAAGCTTTTAAATTGGTTTGAAATGACATACAAAGCTCTAATACACAACCGCTGAAATTAAAAGAATTGGTTTGTCCAACAATTTATCCATTGATATATTGTTATTCAAGGTCACATGAGAAAACAATATTTCAACTATGTTCATGACTGAGAACATGCTAAAAACAATGACTCACAAAGTTTAAAGGGTTAGGGATAGGCTGCTGTGGTGTTTATCACCACTTTCAGCAATATTTCAGCTATATCGTGGCGGTCAGTTTTATTAGTGAAGGAAACCGGAGTACCCGGAGAAAACCACCAATCTGTTGCAAGTTTCTTACTAACTTTATCACAAAATATTGTATCCAGTACAAAGTTTAAAAGTGATGAGCAGCAATTTCAACAATCTCAACAAAACGAACAAATGACCTCTCACCTTTTAACTCACTTAACACACACGCACAAAGACCACGACATTATGACGTTGGTACCGGCATATTCCTATAAAAGTACGTTTATATTACCACAGGAAAAAACGAGTATGTAAGACAAGCCATAAAGACAGCTGCGCGTGACCTTGTCTTACATGGCATTGTCAGCCAATCAAATCGGCCGAGTATATATAATCAATTCTACGATTGCTGTAGTAATATAAATTGTCATCTAATAGTAGATCTAAAAAAGCTTCAAATATCAATTTTACCTGAATTTTAACTGATTTCCCCTAATAGATTTAATGCGATTTTAAATAAGTGCGTAGTTACTGCATTGCACGTGGCATTGTAATATTTTGTGTAGTAAACATAACATTGACATGCAAATGAATGAATGAAATCGACATGCTTTGTTTCTAAGTTGAAACGGAAGAAACAGGTACTTTCACTCTTCCTTATGGAAGATCTGAGATTTCTTCCACTCGTGAGAGAAATTCAGCATCTTCAATAGGGACTCGTGTAAGAACCTATTAGTCTTCTATTGGGCAGCCAAGAAACACTCCTAGCACGTTGACTCAATAGGACCATCTGTAATTTGTTCTTAAAATACATCTAGAGATCATTTCTAAACACAAAACATTTCTTTACATCCGGTCCTAAGGTCAAGCTTTATATGGGGCCGTCGTGGTCGTGATCGTATGGTAGCTGCATTTACGACTACCTATGCAATCAGTTCCCATCACCACTAACGTTGTGAGTTCGAACCCCGTTCGTGGCGAGGTGTGCTCGATACAACATTATGTGATAAAGTTTGTCACATGATTTGCGCCAAGTCGGTGGTTTTCTACGGCTATCCCGGTTTCCTCCACCAATTAAACTGACCGCCACGATATAACTGAAATATTATTGAAAGTGTCATTAAACAGCATAAGCCAAACCATCAAGTGTTATATTGATTCGCCCCATACAATCAGTCATCGCCCCGTTCGGAATAGTTGTCCATCACTGCACAAAACTGCAAAATCGTACCCTTAGCACACATATATATGACCGCTCACATCCCTATGAATCCATTGATGACATTGAATATGGATAATTATTAAATAATATGTAAAAATCTGTCCTATTATGACAAAATCTGTTTGACTAATACGGTTTATATTTTTCCTCTCATATTAATTGCCTATGTAGTAGATCGTAGGGTGATGGGTGCTGAGGAGTCCCGAACAGCACCCATGATGCACCAGAACTTACTACAGATACGCCATTGAATAGACGTAAACAAGCAGACAAGCTGAAAGAAGACTAATCGCAGTGTACTTGCAGCTTAATAGTACACTGGTGAGTAGTGCCAATTTACTACATTGGCGCTGCGACTCATAACAAACTTCGTTACATTGTAGCAGGTCATTTAAAGGAAATTCTTTTTTAAAGAGGTTTCGTGGAGCAACTGCAACTCCGCCATATTGAATCTTGACTGAGCAACAGGTCTTGGCACTTTCAGGGGAAATTGGCCTGTGTTGACGCTTGGGGGGGGGGCTCCAAGGGCAACATAAAAGGGAATTTCAAGGGAAAGGGAAAGTGCGCAAGTAGGGTTGTCAGTCAGGATTTGGGAGGTTTTGCTAATTTTGTGTATGTTTTGCCCATGGCAAGGGGGAGAACTCCCTGCCGACCCACGTGCAAACCCAAATTCGCGCACCGGAAACAGCCCGTTTCTGTGAATCAAGTGTATAAAAAATGGCCCAGTGTACAAATCTGGTCCGTTAAAAATTATTTTTGCAACACACACATACACAAACCAATAAAAAAACAAGTGTTGTTATTTCTTATTGAGACATGTCGCGTGTCTTGATAAACTATTGTTCCATCGAGGAGCTGATGTCACTACCCAGAGTGGGGGGTGAAGGTTGCAGATAAACTTTTAGAAATAGGGGAGGCTAAAGGAAATTTGGAGTTGGAAGACTTGAGGCATGTGCCCTACCTCAAATTGACCCCGCAGTTAATTAGGGAACGATCATTTAACTTGAAGGGTGGGGGGGGTTATGGTTTTTTCCTAAAAAAATATTCTGATTCCCAATGTTGTTGAAAAACATATTCTGATTTTGGTGGAGGGAATAAAATCTGATTCAGAGTTTTTGTTATATAACCTAATGTTAATTTCAGGAAAAAAAAATTGCGCGACAATAAAATTAAATATTCTAACTCTCGTGTTGTCCGAAAAAACCATTTCTGAACGAAAAAAAACCCATCAACCCCCCCTGCAAGTTAAGTGGTCGGTCCCTTAGATGCTTAGATTTCGCCCCTTTTCAAGAGAGGGAGGGGTTAGAGGAGAGGAGATGATCCCTAGATGATCGGCATAGGGAGAGGGTCGGGAGTGTCAACCTGTTATAGGAGTGGAAAGGGGCGGGTCCCGGCACCCACAGGGAATGGGGAAGGATTGGGGGCAACTAGCCAGGGGCCCATCAAAAAGGGGAAAGCCCTTTCAGCTTAAGCAGGAAGGGAAGTGGTGGCAAGGGTCACTGTCACCTGAGAGGTTTGAGGACGAGTATGGCGAGCTTGATTCAGCGTTCTTGAGGGCCCTCTGGAAAACAAAGGTGGATCAGCTCCGGGACAATCAAAGTAATCATCAGTTCAGAGAATGCGTCGTTACGATTTTGAGTTGGAATCGAGCCACAAAGAAAAGGACCGGGCATATATGCACGATTCCCAGAAAGGGATACCGGCATTGGTGCTGGGTATGCATCCCCCAGGGGACAAGGTCTCCTCCACAGTTGGGTCTCATCCAGTCAGAGGGGGAATGAGGCGCATGATTATAGTGGAGACATGAACGGCCCAGGGCATGCAGGCCTTAGTCCCGACCTATAGGGAGCATTATTGGCAAGAAAGGGGGGGGTCGTTATTCCCCTCCGAGGACCACAGGAGGGGATTGGAGTAGGGACCAACATACCCCCTGATAAGAGAGAGTAGGGACAGATTAAGGCATACATCGGGAAGGGGGCAGGAAATCCATAGAGGCCTTAGCAGAAGAGATGATGGGGAGAGGGAAAGGGAACCAGTCCGCCCATGATACCGGGGGAGGGGGGAGATGGATCAGAAGGGGAGAGGAAAGAGGGTCAATTTGCCAAAATCCCTGAAGTTTGATGGGAAGTAAAACAGGAAAGCGTTCTATGCGAAGTTCTCCCGTTATGCAGAAGTGAGCGAGTGAACGGAAGGGGAATGCAGTGACCAGTTGTGCTGGTGCCTGGAGGGGAAAACTAGCGAATATTATGCCCTATTGGTGGAACGGAACCAGAACATGACATATAAGGACCTGATAATTAAATGTAATTAGAAAAATGGTTTGGGTTTAGAGAACCCCCCGAAACAGCCCAGGTACAATTTAGTAATGCACGCCAGACTCCGGATACTGGAGGACTGGGCGGATCGAGAACCACATGTACCAATAAGCGGTAGTGAGGTTCTGTCAGGGGGCAGCAGATGAGGAAGACGGCAAGCTATGCATCCAATATCCGGCCTCAGAACATTGATGAGGCCATTGACAAAATGCGATGGCATCAGCATAGAACCATCAGGCTATTTATGGGCGTCCTCGCAAAGAGGTGAAGCAGGTGTCCCCAGGGGCTTACAGTGGTAGGTTAGATGGTGGGGAAGCCAGGGCCTGCGTCGTGGGGGCGAACAAGGAAGAGGAGATGAGTATGAAGAAAGAGATGGGGGAGGTGCTGTTGGCACAGGGTAAGGAAATAGGGGAGATCAAGTCCAACCTCGCAGCACTCTCGGCTCAAATGGCGGTGATGATGGAGGAGGTTAAGAAAAGTCGTGTTAGCGGGTATAGAGCGCCGTCACCCAGAAGGGAGGACAAACAGGGATGCTACCACTGTGGGGAAATGGTGCATTTCAAAAGGGAGTGCCCAAGATATTTGGGATCGCCGAAAGTGGAAAAACAAGTATCTTTCCAGGAAACTAAGGGGGCTTTAAGCTACAACGGGGCAACTCACGAGACTTGAGCCTGCACCTTAGTGCCAATATACAAGGGATCAATGGAAGGGGAGGAAGTAGATAGAGTGGTATTACCTCCCATATTGAAGAGTGAGGGAGGAGGAACAGGTACAGTCCCCCTCGGGTTACTGGGGAGTGGGGGAGCCACGCAGAAGGCCGTGTGAAGTGCACCGGCCCGGCAGTGAAACCCCTCCGGGTACAAGGAGTCCGGACGGGGGAGGCGGGTAGAAAGGTGCGGGTCGGAACACAGAGGTTCATCCAGGAACGGGAATGTGCATCCCCAAGTGGCTTGATGGGAAGTCAGGCCCAGCTGTGGTGTCGGGTCTTTGATTGGATTCTGCAGCGGAGGGGGAAGGTACTCTGAACTCTGAGGGGACTCCCGGTCGTCAGGGAGTCGGCAAGGTTCCATTTTAGGTATGGGCCTCAGATGAGGGGAATACACCCCAGTGGGAACGGACACAGAGGTATCTATGAGGGGAGAAACAGTCCAAGGACAGGAAGGGACCTCAATTGGAGGGCGGAGCCCAGACGATGAGAGTGGGGCAGTCCTAGAGGAAT
Source organism: Gigantidas platifrons (assembly GCA_002080005.1). Taxonomy (NCBI): domain Eukaryota; kingdom Metazoa; phylum Mollusca; class Bivalvia; order Mytilida; family Modiolidae; genus Gigantidas; species Gigantidas platifrons. The sequence goes on from MJUT01023840.1 coordinate 243,536, forward strand.
CTGAAGGAAAGGAGGTAGGGTGTCTGGAACCCCTGAGGGGTGACCAAGCTCTTTTCCCAAGGGGAATGATGTCAGGCAGGGAGATGGACCTTGTTGGGGGAAATAAACCCAAAGATGTACCAGACCCAGAGGACAGTTCCACGATGGAAGAATCGGTGGTCACATTCTCCGGACAAAGGCGCAAGGAATCCCTGGTGGGAGACTTGGTCTCGTACCCGGAGAGTGTGGGGTCAAGAATGGAAAAGAGAGAGGACGCGGTTCTTGGCATGGTAATATCGCCTCTGGAGAAATGGGGACAGGGAAAATGCCGGATCAGATCCATAGGATATTTCCACGGGAGAAAGGATGAGGGCCACGCTATCCGGAATGGGGAACACCAAACCCCTGGTGGGGTACTGGACCCAGTTACCGGAGAGTGTTGGGTTGAGCGTGGGAGAAATAGAAAACAAAATTCCTTGCAGAGATACGTATCCTTTTGAGGAAAACTGGGTTCGGAAAAATACAGGGTCTGGGGTAGAGGGCACATTAGTTTGGACAGGGAACCAGACTCCCCTTATGGTGGACCGGACCCCTTCCCTTGAAAATGAGAAAGTTTATGACAGGGTTGCATGGGACGCTAGTCCTTTAAGTGATCTGCACCAACTGGGGAAAGCAGTAGGGTCACGTGAAATAATGGGCAATCTGGAAAATAAATATGGTAAATATGACCCGAAATAGTACAGCATCGCCATTAAATGCAACAACGCGCCATATATCTTCGCAGGAAGAAAAAAAAACAATTTCTCTCCGAAAAAAAAATTGAAAATTGGCGCGAAGATCTGTCAATCAAAATAAGTTTCAAATTCTGGAAAATCAGTGGGATCGTGCCGACTTCTGACACCACTGTAATAAATAATGTGTGTGTTTATACCTGAATCATATATTCCAGGTCTTTTGTCACCGGGAACTGTCATCAAGGATGGCAATTGTGCAATGGTACGTCTTGACAGTTCGTATTCTGGTGGGTGACTCTGTCTAAATATATCTGTCTCGTCACTTCCAGGATCTCGGGTTGAGCTGTTCCGAATTGTATACTATAATCATTACATTATTGTGCACAATACTAGTATACCAGTATTGCGATTGCCAAGTACAGGCGATCACATTTTACATAGAGGAGTTCATTTCAAAGCTTTCTCTTTTGCATAATTGTACAAATGAAGAATCATACTTTTATGTTTTCATCACAGGGACTCGGTTAATGGACATATATTTTTAATTTTTTTTTTAATTATTTTACGTATTTTACCTATTTACTGTCTGTTTCTATTAAATCATTATCGTTAGCACCTAGATTTTCATGTTTACAGTCAATGTGCAATATACTATCCACATCCATATAGGCCTACATACTAAAAAAAACCTAAAAGGATTTAAATCGCCATTTTGAAATTCCTACCTTCCTCGAATAAAAAATTATTAAAAATACTTAGGTGTGTTTCCAAGCCTTACCAGAACGCTCATTCTCTTCCTGAATGATTCATCTATCAGAAACATGTATCGATTTTCCAATGCACTGCACCCTTAAACAGACATCGTTTCGTTCAGGTGGAAACATTTTAATTTCCCGGCGAAAGCAACGTTTTTCTACATTATCGACGAAATGGGAAGTAACTCCTGTCTTTCGGAAACTTCCAGGTCGTTACTCTGAACATAACGATAACTTCCCATACACATCGAAAGTGCTTTAAAAGCAATAATGCCCAAAATCACTGCCACGATATATTTGAAATGCAAGCCAATCCAAACAATCAACAACATATAGGAAACAATACACAATAGAGGAAATGGTGGGGAAAGCGGTCAACGTTTTTTTTTACTACCATTGGAACGAGATATTTAGCAGTTTTGAATCGCTACAATGTGCCTACCCTTTGTTTGAAAACTACAGAAGAAACTATTTAGGGTGCATGGAGATTAGCACTCCCAGTATGGTTCACAGTCAGGCTTTCTTTATTTTTAACAACTTACAACAAATTCCTCATTGACTAGTACACTATTTTGGGATTTCATTATGTCAAATTTTGTAAGATATTAAAGCATTGTATTCTGTGAGCAACTGGGATCAACTCCGTTTTTATATTGTGATCTTATTACTCATCTTTATATTTTTCAGTGTTTTTTTTTAATAAACATTAGAGAATACAGAAGTGGACAATGCTGAGAAACTGGCAACATAGTGTACACAAGACGAAGTAAAACAAAACAAAAACAATCCATAGAAACTGGCAAC
>MJUT01023840.1:246388-257677 GCA_002080005.1 Gigantidas platifrons
AAACAAAAACAATCCATAGAAACTGGCAACATAGGGTACACAAGACGAAATAAAACAAAACAAAAACAATCCATAGAAACTGGCAACATAGGGTACACAAGACGAAATAAAACAAAACTAAAACAATCCATAGAAACTGGCAACATAGGGTACACAAGACGAAGACAAACAAAACTAAAACACAACACAATATGTGTTGGAAACCACTATTTATTTATTTTATTTCTTTACTATTTTGTTTTGTTTTGTTTGTCTTCGTTCTGTGTCCGGTATTCAATGTTCCCGTGTCCGATTGTCCATTCTTGATTGCCCCTTCTCTCTAACATTTATTTGTTCTATATTTCGTCTTTTCTTATTGACTCGAGGAATTCACGGAAAGTGCCACGCATAAAGCATCCGCTCTTAACCCCTGATTTCATTTTCTTTATAGAAGTCCGTGTTGTCCTCTTACAGAAGCGGATTGGGTCTAAATAACTGGCCCAAGCATCCGTAACATATCAGGTTGACCCTTATTAATATTTTGCAACGTGGGGTGTACTGCATGGAGAATGAAATGATGCTTCATTCGAATCCCTTGGTCTCACTCGCTGTATTGTCTAAGAAGAGTTTGAAGATACCAAAAGGGTTATCAGAATCAGTAAATCGAAGGACAGACAACACAAAAGTCAAAAGACAAAAAGGACTAACAACGATCTACAAAACAGTACACATAAAACTAAAGATCGAGCAACACAAACTCCACTTAAAACCAGGGTGAACTCATGTGCTCCGGAAGGATAAGCAGTTCCTGTTCCACTAATGGCCTGTCGTGTTACTCTAGTTACAAACCCAGTGATAACTCATGAATGGGGACAGGACCGGGAAGTGCTAATATATTTGGTTTTACTGGTTTTTTGTCTATCTAGATTGGGATTTTTGCACTGCTCCATGTAATTGCTCTTTAATTTTATTTTATGGTGATTTTTGTGACACTTAACTTACCGATCACACATAGTGTCCGTTATAGACGCGTATTACCTGCAGTCCTTCTTTCATTTACGGCTTATGATTTGGCATCTTCAAACCTTTCTTGTACATCTTTATTAACATAAGGTGAAAAAGCATTCATTGTCTAATTATATTATAAAACTTAACAAAAATAAACTAGCTACATTGAATATCGAGACTAGTTACAATCAAAACAGGCAGTTAATTTTAATCAGTCAGTAATCCATTCCTCTGGTGATTGGTAAGGGACACCGTACGCATGTGCATCCAACGCTTACCGGAAGTACAACATCACGGTATTCATAGATGCCATTAACACACTTTTTCATTAGAACTGCTGTATATCTATAAACTTTCTGACAGAGATTTGGTTTGTGTGAAATGGAACATCTTGTATGAGGACACGACGATTTCCCACAACATTTACATGCGCATTCTGCTTCTACTATGACTCTTGGAATCCTATTTGGATCAATATTTTTCACGTAATACCATGGACAGGTGGATCCGGTTGATATTGGGTCAGTTGCTGATTGATGAGTTCGCTGGATGTAATCGTTACAGCTACCCAGCCTGTAGATAGTTTCGTAGGTGACATTATTAGCAAACTGGATAAAATAATCATTAGGAAAATTCCCAGGAACAATCCATCTTGATTCCTCCGTAATGTCGTCTGCTGTTTTAATAAATGTAGGGGGCGCTTCAGGTTCCCGACAAGTATGACTGAATGCGAATATAAATAGAGTCTGCAAAATATAAAATTCATATATGAAATTTAACTGAATACATTGATTCCAAGAATGCACAGTGAAAGAAAAAAAACATTGGATAGAAATATTATTGCTGTCTTGTCTTGGGATGTGTTTAATATAGTAATTTCTACTAATTTAACCTACCGTTCTAGCAGCCATTTCAGATATGCACGTATGTTCTTTCAGAAAATCCTCGATTTTTTTTAGTACGCCGATCCAAGATTGAAGTCATCGCTACATAAATTTTACCGTCGACATCACGGACTTGTTGACCATTACGAAATATCAATTTCTCAAATGGCAATGGGCGTTTTCTCATTTGCATAGATTTTTTGTTGTCTCTATCACCGACAATATTTTTACGATTTGAGTAACACAGTGGATGTCTTATAAGAAACAGAAGCTCTCCACCCTTCAATATCTCCTGCCTTCTGTGTCATGTACTCAATGTTTTACAATTTTTTTTTGCAATGTTTTTGTCAATTTTGTGTGTGTAATTTATTTATATATTTAAGACTTAGAGTATATTCATTCACATATGATTCTGGACATACAATGTTTAGGTACACAAAAGTCACAAAGTAAAATACAAGTTTGATAAATATAATTGATATACATAACATACTATTGTGTTTAGCGTGTTCATTCTTGAATGCCCCTTTAGTTTTCTCTAGCGTTTATTTATCTTTAATAATTTTATTTGAATGCATAAATTTACACCAAAATACACATTCTCTATCCAGAGTTGTCGTTCCTGCTATGCTACACAACATCTCTGTCAACGCTCATTTTACAAGATTCTTGTAAAATTTAGAAACAGTAAAAAAAATGTACTTAAAATTGTTTTAATTATTGTAAATATCAATAAAGACGAAAATAAGTCACTCATTTCAAATCAATTCTCTCTTAAAAATGATTTTACCCCTCACTTCTTGAAGAACTATTTTGCGGAGGTATAAATTAAAAAGTTAAAAACGATCACAAATCATTTTTAAGAGAATTGATTTGAAATGAGTGATTTATTTTCATCTTTATTGATTTTTACTGTTTCTAAATTTTACAAAAATCTTGTGTAATGGGCGTTGACAGAGATGTTGTGTAGCGTAGCAAGAACGACAACTCTGGATAGAGAATGCAAAATACCATGGATACATGATAATTATTAATTTTTGATAAAATAATGTATATTTTATTAAATATTTGTGTGTTAGGGATATCAATTTTGCTTTTTTTCTACGATTTTGATATTGAATTGTTAGTGTGGTATTTTTTGTGTTTCATTTAATTTATCAATTCGGTGACGTTAATTGTCAAAAAAATTAATATACGTAGGATGTTTATCTATTACAACAATATACGTAGATATCTAATTTAGTGCGCACGACTTTTTCTGGAACTACTTTCATCAGGTGACGCTCAAAGCCAAAATATTTGAAAGCGAAATAATTTTAGAATCTTTTGGGAGCAAGAAAACCAAAGGGTCTAATCAGATTAGCCAAACATCGGCTAAGGTCACCCATGTCTGAGGGAGGAGAACCTTAGTTTTAATCATTTGCCATTTCAATCATGAGTGATGGAAATTTCTCGAAACTATTCATCATATCCTCTTTGTTTCCTGTGCAATGTAAAGATATCCCACAGCCACATTCCTGTGTCACCTTTTTACCTACACGATTTTTGGCAAACGTCGCCTGTCCGTCGTTTGTAAACTTTAAACTGGGAATGACACTATTATACCGGGGGTAATCCATTTAGAAATAATATTCCGGTGATGTAGTATTAGTGCACTGGTCAGCGTCTCATAATATAAACTAATTGTAGATACAGGAAATTATTTGACATTTGGTGGTTGAGATTAAAAACACTTTCGGATGGCAGTATTTTTTATGCTAATTTCCAAAATGTCTCGTTATGAAAAGAAAATTCAAAGCGTGTCGTGTACACTAAATTTGATCTCTACGTTTATATTCAATTCAAACAGTGATTGTCAACAATTCCATCAATATCAACAAAACGAACTATCACTCCTCATCTTAACTCTCTAAATACAACAAAAGGGGGACAACATATCACGTTGTAAATACATGTCCTGGTTTGGGACAGGCACACAAAATTGTGGCAGGGCTATGCGTGCATTGTACTTTGGGATAGTGTACTATTGTATTGGTATGCTATTAAACTAACCTGAAGTAGAAAAATACATTTAAGTGTCATTTCTGTACTGTCACTGTCAGACGTAGAGATACCAATGTTGTTTTTATTTGACACTTTTATATTGAATGTATAAAACATCTGGTTTTTTCTGGGGATTCGCGTTGTCTCGTCATTATTTTTGGTGCTTTTGTTATTTTTTACTGACGTGCGTATTGTCAGTTCTTATGTACGGTATTCTACATTGTCTTAGGTCAGGATGAAATTCGCATTAACAATAATTCTTATCACTTACTAAAATAACATTATGTTTGTCGAACAATTCAAGACACACGTCATTGGTTAATTACTAAAATATTGTTAATATTGTAGTATTTTTAATTGACAATAAGATATGCTATCCTTTAATTAGGTATATATCAGATTATCATAATATTGTTTAATGTTAACCCTGATGACATCACATTAATTGATTATTGACTCCCATTCTCATTGCAGATACGGAAGTATGTTCTTCCCCGTCATTGTTTATTAATTATATTTACCAGTTAATGAGGAATTTGTTACAAAATCATAAAATTAATCCAAAATTAATCCAAAAATGAGTTCGTGTTGCTCGATTTGTTGCTTTCTGTGCAATGTTTTTTTTTATTATATCGTTGCTTCCCCTTTTTCTTCTTGCTATGGTAATGATTTACGACATCTGATTACCCCTTTATTATCTTCCAACTTTTCATATGAGAAATTTGGGTTTTGAAATAGAAATTGAAAATATATTATTTGGAAATGCCTCTTTTGTAAATAACAAAAACTCGAAACTGTTCATGCTCGTCCAAAAATACATTAACTTTAAAAAAAAGTGTCTGGTAAATTTATATATTGAATATACATCAGACGACAACGACATTGTAAATAAATTATAGTATTTGTGTTTAAAGATGAGTATACTGTATACACAATTGACTTTTATATATTCTAGCCAATAGAACTGTTTTTGTTATGTTTTTTATCTTTATTTTTTGCTATAGTATTTGTTCATATTATCTGTATTTGTAATATATTGTCATTATTAATGTTAACATGTACCGGAGAAGATTTCATAAGTTTACAACTTGTGGCTTACCCATTTGTCTTGTTTTTTTTATGCCTGTATGACAATAAGATATGCTTAAAGATTAAAGTAATTTTATTTAAAAAAAGAAGAAAAGAAAAAAGGGGGCAGCTTAAACCTTGTGAAAGTTTTTTTTTCTAAACTTTCTACACCCCATCAGGCTTCGAACGTATGGTCTGCAAAACAGATTAGATAGCGTCAGAAACAAGGAACTACTTACTTACTTAGCTTACTTACGTATTCTCCGACAGTCTTTTGAAGAGACAAATTGTCTGCTATAATTGCAAGTGAAAAGAAAGTATTCTACGCCATTGACACCACCCCTAGCACCACTCTGCTGTTGATACTGTTGATGTTTGCTGCTACTTACTGCTACTTCTACTGCTTAAATGCTTGCTGCCCTGCTACTGGTTCAACAGAGTTGTATCCATACATAATAAAAACATAAATTAGATATGTAGTAATGCATACTGGAGAAGTCTTTTTACCCGTTCTAGTGAGATATTGATCGTTTTGGGATGATGAGGAGGGAGGAGAAGGTGGAAGTGGCTTCTTTGATATTTTGTTCGCCTTGGTAGGAGGAGGGGAGGACTCTGTTCTAAGATATTGCTCGTCTTGGGGATGAGGAGATTGCTTGCTATTAAACTTCCTAACCCCACATCAACCCCTCGGTGTGGTCTGAAAATACGAGATCTTAAATATTAAGACCTTTCATTTGATGTGTGCCATACCAACTTTATCAGAACTTTGGGTTTTGCACCTGACGACCTCGCCCCACCATTCCGGAAGGTTTCGAAAATACGATACCCTAAAGTACTCCAGTTTGGAAATCTGGTAAAGTTACTAGTTAAAATTATATAGTTTTCTTTCTAAAAAGTCTTACTGAAAAAACAATTATGATTCCTATAAAAAGTAATACTCTTTAACAAGCGTTTAGTCTTATGTAGAAACAACATTAAAAAAGAACAAATAAACACAGACTCGTGGCAGAAGACGGAAGTGGTCGCTCCAAATATGTTGCCACTGATCGTTTTGTAACTCATGTGTATTATTTTTCATTGTGCCTATTAAACTTCAAAAAGCTACAATTTCGCTGATATAATGTACTTTGTTCGAGGAAATGTTCACTTGTTTGTATGTGTACCTGATGAAAGTTATGTCAGAAATGGGTAGTGTAAACTAAACTTGTTTTAAAAGGGAAGATATGTAATCTAGTGTGCACCGTACGTTTCATGAATAGGCTTCATCAGGTTCTCTCATAGTCAACATACTGGAAAGCCAAATAATGTTATAGTCTTTGGTGGCAATTTCAGCCATTTCAGGGGAGATAACTCAATTATTTAGAAAATGCTATGTTATATCTTCAGAATTATTACGATAAAAACTATTGTTAAGAAAACATATTTATATATAGTTATGTAATGTTAGTTTGTTATTATTTATATTTCATTGTGAATGCATAAAATAAAATGAAATGAACTGATAACAATCTTCGTAACATAAGGGCCCGGATGGCTCATTGAGTTAGGTAGTTGGGTTACCTAACAACTCATACAAGCCTATCACCAATACGGCGTGGGTTCGCGCCCGGCTTTGTAAATTACAAAAAAGGTGCACTCGACTCGCAGCCACAAGTGATAAAGTTTACCAGTTGCTTGCCCATGGTCGGTGGTTTTACTCCGGGTACTCCGGATTCTTCCACCACTAAAACTGGTCGCAATGATATAGCTGAAATATTGCTGAAAGTGGCGTTAAAACACCAAAAATCAATCAATCAAATCTTCGTAACATACGTTTTATCATAATATTTGAGATGATAAAACAACATTGTGTTGATAAATGAATCATATCCCTATGTTGATACGATATTTCAGAGATTGTGGTTCCTATCGTGATTTCCTTGATATAATAGTGCTGATATTCTGATAAATAACTACTTTGTATTTGAAGGATAACATATTCTATCGTAAATATACTCTTATTATAGGAACATTGTCGTATTTATTAACTGATGACATGTGTGCATTGAATTAACAAGGACCCCCCCCCCCCCCCCAAAAAAANAAAAAAAACCCAAAAAACAGGTCATTTTAATAGAATACAAATATACTAGTACACAACCTCATAGTACAATGTACGTAGATGAACAAGGTACATTTGCCAATTTTATACAGAAAGTACTGCCACCACAAAGTGTTCATACTTTCAAGCTGCAAATGTGCAATACTATTCTGGGTTTCAACAGCGATCCAGTATGAGACAGGGATCAGTGTGTTACTACTAGACCATCGAGTCCCTTTTAAAAAGGCAACTTTTTTTGTGGAGCACTGATTTCACTGTGGTGTTCGTGTTGCTCAGTCTTTAAGTGTTTTTAGAACATTGTTTGTCTATTATATTGTCTATCATTTGATTTATGGATTCTGATAACCCGTGTGGTATCTTCAACTTTTCTTATCAATAAGGTTGTCAAATGATTGATTTATTGTTGTTTAACATCGAGTGAGCTGCATTACAGCTATACTAATATCCATATCATGAATAAAAGCTTAGATTGCCCCAAGAAAAATGAGGATATAAGATATAGGGATGGATATTTAAAATACAAAAGCATGGTGATTTGCTTGCGCGTAGAGCAACTACATTTGTATTTCTTACTCTAAGCTGAAAGACAGATTAAGAGAGTTGGTCCAACTGTGTTTCATAAAAAGAATGGCCAACGTAGATACAAATACATTGTGCTAGGAATGGACAGATGTTATTTTGCCAAAATAACAAACATATTTATTATCTTTGGTGGACGTGTTTTTTAACAGACAGTCGGTATGTTTATGGTTACAAACTGTGCTCCTCTTCTCTCTCTTGTTTCTTTAATAGTATGAGGCAGACTTCATACAGGGGCTTTTCAAGAAAAATGAAAAGAAGCTAGCCTGATCCTTTAATTTCACGTTCTGCAATATAGATGATGTCCTTCCACTTAATAATTCCAGGTTTGGTGATTTCGTTGATCACATCTATTCCATTGAGCCTGAAACAATGGTACTACAGATACAGATAGGTCTGCTTCATGCCTTGACCTATACCTCACAATTGACAGTGAGGGTCGGTTAAAAGCGAAACTGTACGACAATAGAGATTATTTCAATTTTCCCATTGTGGACTTTCCATTTATATGTAGCAACATTCCAACAGCACCTGCATATGGAGTATATATCTCAGTGTATACGCTATTTCAGAGTTTTCTGTTTCTATCAGGATTTCCTTGATAGAGGGTTGCCGCCGCCACCATAATTTGGTTGATCTTTATGAAATATCTGTGTCACAATTGACCACGGATATGTTCCACTTGTCGTAAACACTTTCCGGTCATTTCCTCATCCATGACTTATCACCGGGTTTGTAATTAGATTAACTCGGCGGGTGCCACTACTGGAGCAAGTTACTTACCTTTTCGGAGCACCTGAGTTCACCCCCGGTTTTAGTGGGGTTCGTGTTATTCGGTCTTTAGTTTTGTGTGTATGTTTTGTAGTAAGTTGTTTGTCAGTTTGTACTTTTTCTTTTGGCCATTGTGCTGTCTGTTCTTCTTCGATTTACGGATTCTGATTACCCCTTTGGTATCTTCAAACTCTTCTTTAACCGAGCATAGATGATACATATATTTATTTTAATTTGATAGCAATCTAACTCAGCAATTTATATATTTTGTGTAGGATGGCGAAAATTTCATCATACAGTCACGTCAAAAGGAAATAACGTAAGTTATTACAAATATTTAGTATTAATCTAGTATTTCAAGGAACTTTGAAATCCAGTCGGGGGAGATGTATTGTATACGTGTCACTTGCTTAGACGTTAGTATAATACACTCATTTACTGACACTGCTATTGTTAGTTCCATGCTTATGTTGTTAGTCGTTGTTTTTAAAAATTGTTTGGGTGAAATCCGATCTGTGTAAGGTTGGAGATGAGGAAGCAGAGGTTTGAATCCCATTAACCGTGTTAACCCAGCTATTATGTTGTGCATGTCCTAAGCCACAACCTGGATTTCCATCGCCAAAATGGCTTTTCGTTTGTTCATTTCAGTATAATAAAAGAACGTCGTCACTGTTTAAACTTCTTTCAATAATTAAAACGTGACAACTAGATCAGTGCACCCGTGGCGTTTCCGGAATAACTTCACCAGGTATGACTAAAGTCAAAAGATTAATAACAATGCATTTGTTTGGAGATTATATATCCACATTGTTGGGAAAATAATTAGGAAGACGGCCAAAAAGACAATTCACTTCCTGGTTATTTACCAAAGAATTGAACAATACAATACGGAAGTAAAAAATAAACGACGTTACGTCAAATATTATGTAAAGATCGAAGTTTAAACAAAACTGCTGAAGTGTGCACTCATAATAGATCACTGAATTTAAAAGAAGATTGTACTTTAATTCCTTAACAATTAAGGTTGACAAATGAGGTGCGCTAGTTCTCAGTGGTGACAGAATGCATCCACGAACATCTGATTGAAAGTATGATAGTTCCCAACAACTAGAAGACATTTATCATTTAATCAGTATGGGGCGAGCATTGCTCTGACTTACTTTAATTTTAACTGCAAGTGATATTTCCCACCATGGACCATGTTCACTAATTGATATACAATAAAAAAAAATCAAAAAAAAAGCTCAATTAGGAAATTCAACAAAATAGTTCTTTATTCCTTCAGCATGTTATATAAACCGTGTTAATACCTGCGAAGTTACTCACGAGTACATGAGTTTACACCTGGTTTTATTAGATAGATTCATACACCTCACAATGGAGTTTTCTGTGTAGTGTTGTGTAAACCATTGTTTTAATTTGTTGTCTTGTATCGTTTGGTCATTGCATGGTTTCTATGGGTCGTCGGTAGTTGGATTTTATAACTACGTATGCATTCACTGCCTATCAGTACTAAAGTTGTGAGTTATAATTCCGCTAGGTGTACTCTATATAACATTATGTAATAAAGTTTGGCAGTGACTTACTGCATGCAGGTCGGTGATTTCCTCCGGATACTCCGGGTTCCTCCATCAATAAAACTAACCGCCATGATATAACTGAAATATTGTTGAAAAAAGAGTTTGAAGATACCAAAGGGGCAATCAGAATCCATATATCGAAGAAGAACAAACAACACAATGGCCAAAAGAAGAAGGACAAAAGGACAAACAACGATCATCAAAACATACATATAAAGTTTCGCTAAACACCATAACCCTAACTGGTGACCACTTTCTTAGTTTGTGGTTTTTCAATTTACAGCTTCCGATTGTCGCCCCCTTCGGTATCATCAGACTTTTCTCACATTTTCCAATGTTCGATCCTCGATTGAATTCAAATTTGAATTCTTATAATACAACGTCACTACAAATATGTGATTGGTTATTTTCATTTAATGAATTAAATCTATTAATAAAGTTCAAAATTGTGTTAAGCGCGGAAGCACTTCAAATTTTTAAAGGGGAGATAAAATCTCCTAGATAAAATATATAAGATATTAAATGTATCTATTCATCACTCCTTAATTCCAATATATCTTTTAAACCGTGTCAAAGCACTGACTCTTTATAGCATGATAATCACTGGGACTAATAGTACACTAGCAGATGCATCGACCCGGTGCTAGTAAACCTAGCAGATGTATCGACCCGGTGCTAGTAAACATAGCAGATGTATCGACCCGGTGCTAGAAAACATAGCAGATGCATCGACCCAGTGCTAGTAAACCTAGCAGATGTATCGACCCGGTGCTAGTAAACCTAGTAGAGGTATCGACGCGGTGCTAGTAAACCTAGCAGATGTATCGACCCGGTGCTAGAAAACCTAGCAGATATATCGACCCGGTACTAGTAAACCTAGTAGAGGTATCGACGCGGTGCTAGTAAACCTAGTAGAGGTATCGACGCGGTGCTAGTAAACCTAGCAGATGTATCGACCCGGTGCTAGAAAACCTAGCAGATATATCGACCCGGTGCTAGTAAACCTTGCAGATGTATCGACCCGGTGCTAGTAAACCTAGCAGATGTATCGACCCGGTGCTAGTCAACCTAGCAGATGTATCGACCCGGTGCTAGTAAACCTAGCAGATGTATCGACGCGGTGCTAGTAAACCTAGCAGATGTATCGACCCGGTGCTAGAAAACCTAGCAGATATATCGACCCGGTGCTAGTAAACCTTGCAGATGTGTCGACCCGGTGCTAGTAAGCCTAGCAGATGTATCGATCCGGTGCTAGTCAACCTAGCAGATGTATCGA
>MJUT01023840.1:257904-269003 GCA_002080005.1 Gigantidas platifrons
TATCGACCCGGTGCTAGTAAACCTAGCAGATATATCGATCCGGTGCTAGTAAACCTAGCAGATGTATCGACCCGGTGCTAGTAAATCTTGCAGATGTATCGACCCGGTGCTAGTAAACCTAGCAGATGTATCGATCCGGTGCTAGTCAACCTAGCAGATGTATCGATCCGGTGCTAGTCAACCTAGCAGATGTATCGACCCGGTGCTAGTAAACCTAGCAGATATATCGATCCGGTGCTAGTAAACCTAACAGATATATCGACCCGGTGCTAGTAAACCTAGCAGATATATCGATCCGGTGGTAGTAAACAAATATAGATATCTAATAAAGTGCACACGAAGCGTTTCTTGTATTCCTTCATCAAGTACGCTTAAAGTCAAATATTCAAAAACTAAATAATTTAAAAGCATTTATAGGCAAATAAAATCAAAGAACAAAGATAGAACAACCATAATCGTTACCAAGGTTACCAAAGCCTTAGAGAGACCAACCTTGATTTTAATAATTATTACATTACTTAAGAACAGTAAATTTCAATATTAAATATTTGTTATACACACGGAATACCCTCGAAAAATATAATGTCAAATGCCGAAGTATTGGTTCGGTGATTAATGAAAAAGTGTTAATACGGACACCTCGTTTCTGGCATAATCTTCATCGGGTTTACTGTACACATAAAACGAATTGAAAGACAAAAAACTTCTGACTTTGACAGCAAAATAGGAGTTTTTGTTTTGTTTGTTTTAGTCTTGTGTACCCTATGTTGCCAGTTTCTCTTGATTGTCCATTTTTGATGGTCCCTTCGGTATTCTCTAACGTTTACTTATCTGCTAATGTTATAGATGCTTGTGGGAGATCGAATGATAGTCATTACCAATAATTAAACAAAATGAAAAACGAAGAATACCAGACTGCCGGAACAGTTCTAAAATCCAACAGAAAATTTGTTGAAAGAGGCCAGATCGATATCCAACACACAAATACATGACCTCTGACCCCTAACACACAAATACATGACCTCTGACCCCTAACACACAAATACATGACCTCTGACCCCTAACACACAAATACATGACCGCTCACTAATACACATGTATTTCAATGTTATCTAATTTTATGTGCCCAAACCTCCCCTCTTAGTTAAATGATGTGGTCATGTAAATGTTTTCACATGCGATTAATAACATAATTTGTGTCGCTCCAACTTTGTAATGTAATAAAAAAAAACTCGATTTGAAAATTCAACAAAATAGTTCTTTATTCCTTCAGCATGTTATATAATCGTGTTAATATCTGCGAACTTACTCACGAGTACATGAGTTTACACCTGGTTTTATTAGATAGATTCATACACCTCACAATTGAGTTTTCTGTGTAGTGTTGTGTAAACCATTGTTTTAATTTGTTGTCTTGTATCGTTTGGTCATTGCATGGTTTCTATGGGTCGTCGGTAGTTGGATTTTATAACTATGTATGCATTCACTTCCTATCAGTACTAAAGTTGTGAGTTATAATTCCGCTAGGTGTACTCTATACAACATTATGTAATAAAGTTTGGCGATGACTTACTACATGCAGGTGATTTTCTCCGGATACTCCGGGTTCCTCCATCAATAAAACTGACCGCCATGATATAACTGAAATATTATTGAAAGTTTCGCTAAACACCATAACCCTAACTGGTAACCACTTTCTTAGTTTGTGGTTTTTCAATTGACACCTTCCGATTGTCGCACCCTTCGGTATCATCAGACTTTTCTCACATTTTCCCATGTTCGATCCTCGATTGAGTTCAAATTTGAATTGTTATAATACAACGTCACTACAAATATGTGATTGGTAATTTTCATTTAATGAATTCAATCTATTAATAAAGTTCAAAATTGTGTTAAACGCGGAAGCGTTTCAAATTTTTAAAGGGGAGATAAAATCTCTTAGATAAAATATATAAGCTATTCAATGTATCTATTCATTTATAGAACTGAATAATATTAGGTCAAATATTTGAGTTCTAGTTGAAGGGCATTCAAATAAAATTACACATACCTAAAATAGTGCAAACGACGCGTTTCTGGAATAACCTACATCAGGATTCGTGCAATGTTAAAGATAATATCGTAAAATAAAAGTTGAAGTCCATGTGGGCAAGAACAACAAAGGGCTTAAACATAATAGCCTACATTAATCAAGGTTACCTATGCCGTGGAGGTGATCATTATTCTTTATAAATGTAGCAACTGTTAATTTCAATAAACATCATCATACCATCCGTGGTGTAATGGTCAGTGTGCTCTCCTCTCAGTGTGGCAAACCGTTGGTTCGAGCCCCGCTCGTGCCAAACCAAAAACTATGTAATTGGTATGCGTTGCTTCTCCGCTAAACTCTCAGCATGAAAGAGAAAGAGTGAAGAATGGATGGATCGAAATAAGAATAATGTGTCCGGATAAAACTATGTGCTTACCTGCTAAGCGTGTTGGTCTAATACAAAGTGGATATCATTAACATCTCATCTAATGTAACTTGCTCTGTCCATGATATAGTGAAGATTGCTCATTTGGCAATTACTCACTCTTTAATTCCAATATATCGTTTAAACCGTGTCAAAGCACTGACTCTTTATAGGATGATAATCTCGGGGACTAATAGTACACTAGCAGATGTATTGATCCGTTGCTAGTAAACCTAGCAGATTTATCGACCCGGAGCTAGTAAACCTAGCAGATGTATCGACCCGGTGCTCGTAAACCTAGCAGATGTATCGATCCGGTTCTAGTAAACCTAGCAGATGTATCGACCCGGTGCTAGTAAACTAGCAGATATATCTATCTGGTGCTAGTAAGCCTAGCAGATGTATCGACTCTGTGATAGTAAACCTAGCAGATTTATCAACCCGGTGCTAGTAAACATAGCAGATGTATCGACCCGGTGCTAATAAACCTAGCAGATGTATCGACCATGTGCTAGTAAACCTAGCAGATGTATCGACCCGGTACTAGTAAACCTAGCAGATGCATCGACCCGGTGCTATTAAACCTAGCAGATGTATCGACCTGGTACTAGTAAACCTAGCAGATGTATCGACCCGGTGCTAGTAAACCTAGCAGATGTATCGACCCGGTGCTAGTAAAGAAATAGTAGATATCTAATTAAGTGCACACGAGGCGTTTCTTGTATTCCTTCATCAAGTACACTTAAAGTCAAATATTCGAAACTAAATAATTCAAAAGCATTTGTGGGCAAATAAAATCAAAGAACAAAAATAGAACAAGCAGAATCGTTACCAAGGTTACCAAAGTCTGAGAGAGATCAAACTTGATTTTGATAATTATTACATTACTTAAGAACTGTAAATTTCAATATTAGATATTTGTAATACACACTGAATACTGGGCGCATTATACCCTCGCGAAATATAATGTCAAATGCCGAAGTATTGGTTCGGTGATTAATGAAAAAGTGTTAATACGCACACCTCGGTTCTGGCATAATCTTCATCGGGTTTACTGTACACATAAAACGAATTGAAAGCCAAAAAACTTCTGACTTTGACAGCAAAATAGGAGTTTTTGTTTTGTTTGTTTTAGTCTTGTGTACCCTATGTTGCCAGTTTCTCTTGATTGTCCATTTTTGATGGTCCCTTCGGTATTCTCTAACGTTTAATTATCTGCTTATGTTATAGATGTTTGTGGGAGATCGAATGATAGTCATTACCTATAATTTAACAAATGAAAAACGAAGAATACCAGACTGCCGGAACAGTTCTAAAATCCAACAGAAAATTTGTTGAAAGAGGCAAAATCGATATCCAACACACAAATACATGACCTCTGACCCCTAACACACAAATACATGACCGCTCACTAATACACATGTATTTCAATGTTATCTAATTTTATGTGCCCAGACATCTCTTCTTAGTGAAATGATGCGGTCATGTAAATGTTTTCACATGCGATTAATAACAGAATTTGTGTCGCTCCAACTTTGTAATGTAATAAAAAAAACTCGATTTGAAAATTCAACAAAATAGTTCTTTATCCCTTCAGCATGTTGTATAATCGTGTTAATATCTGCGAAGTTACTCACGAATACATGAGTTTACACCTGGTTTTATTAGATAGATTCATACACCTCACAATGGAGTTTTCTATGTCGTGTTGTGTAAACCATTGTTTTAATTTGTTGTCTTGTATCGTTTGGTCATTGCATGGTTTCTATGGGTCGTCGGTAGTTGGATTTTATAACTACGTATGCATTCACTGCCTATCAGTACTAAAGTTGTGAGTTATAATTCCGCTAGGTGTACTCTATACAACATTATGTAATAAAGAATAAAGTTTGGCGATGACTTACTACATGCAGGTGATTTTCTCCGGATACTCCGGGTTCCTCCATCAATAAAACTGACCGCCATGATATAACTGAAATATTATTGAAAGTTTCGCTAAACACCATAACCCTAACTGGTAACCACTCTCTTAGTTTGTGGTTTTTCAATTGACAGCTTCCGATTGTCGCTCCCTTCGGTATCATCAGACTTTTCTCACATTTTTCCATGTTCGATCCTCGATTGAGTTCAAATTTGAATTGTTATAATACAACGTCACTACAAATATGTGATTGGTAATTTTCATTTAATGAATTCAATCTATTAATAAAGTTCAAAATTGTGTTAAACGCGGAAGCGTTTCAAATTTTTAAAGGGGAGATAAAATCTCTTAGATAAAATATATAAGCTATTCAATGTATCTATTCATTTGTAGAACTGAATAATATTAGGTCAAATATTTGAGTTCTAGTTGAAGGGCATTCAAATAAAATTACACATACCTAAAATAGTGCAAACGACGCGTTTCTGAAATAACCTACATCATGATTCGTTCAATATTAAAGACAATATAGTAAAATAATTACATTACTTCCGTTATTCATTGATGAAATGTTACAATATGATTGGTTATGAAGTGGTCACATGATTATAAAAGAGATGTTTTACATCCCAGTAAAAAATCAAAAATGTGCTTCGGTCCACTCTTTTACACGCCAATAAAACTACAAAAAATGCATTCAATTCTTAAATAAAATTTGAAATCTTTGTGGGCAAGAACAGCAAAGGGCTTAAACAGAAAAGTCTAGATTAACTAAGGTTACCTGTGCCATGACTGCAGTTATAATAACTCGAAATCCTATACAAGGACAGTCTGGTTATATAACCAGGGTAACTATCCTTTATTTAGGGATCTAATTTCCAAAACTGATTGGAAATCTATTATTTCAGAACAACCAGCTGTAGATATAGCGTGCGAACTATTCACTAGTAAATTTATGGAAATTGCACATTTATGTATAGGAACAAATACTTTCACTATTCGACCAAACGATAAGATCTGGATGACTTCTGAAATTAGAAGGGAATTGAGGGTAAGAGACCGTTTACGGAAGAAATTCATTCGAAACAAATCCATAGTTAATGAACGTAAGTACAAGGACCAGCGCAACTCGGTAAACAATTTAAAGAAATCGGGAAAAATTGAATTTTATGTAAGTATAAACGAAACACTATCTGACCTTAAAACTGTTAACAGCAAACAATACTGAAAGACCATTAAAATGCTTATCAAAGGTGAATGTAACTATTCGGACCTACCACCCCTACGACAGCCACACGAAATCTCCCCTAGTTCATTTGACAACATTGACAAATGTAATAGTTTAAACAATTATTTCTGTTCTATATCAGACCTTCATGACGAACATACCGATTTACCCGATTTTGACGACAGAGGACGGAATACACTTACTGACATCAATATCCAATAACAGGATATAGTTGATGTAATATCATTACTTAGCACGAATAAAGCTGTAGGTCCTGGTCGTATTAGCAACCGCATGCTCAAGGAAGTAATGCACGAGGTTGCACACCCACTTTGTCTACTGTTCAATAAATCTCTTCAAGAACGTAAATTCCCTAAGGACTGGAAGTTAGCCCACGTCATCCCAATATTTAAACGTGGAGATAAATCATTGGTATCCAATTATAGACCTATTGTACTACTTTGTACTGTTAGTAATTTTTTTGAAAAAGTAGTATACAAATATATATTCAACTTCCTGATTGATAACGCCCTTATTTATAAATTCCAGTCAGGATTCATACCTGGTCACTCCACGTCACACCAACTAATCGAACTTACACACGAAATTACGCAATCCCTTAATAATCAAGAATTGATCTGTTTAATATTTTGTGATGTCAGTAAGGCCTTTGACCGAGTTTGGTTGAGGGGCTTACTGCTAAAATTAGAACGGTATGGCATTAAAGGTAATCTTCTCCGGTGGGTAGAGAGTTACATCTCGAACAGAGAACAACAAGTTATTATCAAAGACACCATCTCGTTGAAAGGTAATTTAAAAGCAGGAGTCCCCCAAGGGTCAAGCCTAGTCCTCTGTTGTGTTTGGTATTTATTAATGACATTGCCGACGATATGCTTGGATTGTGTAGATTGTTTACTGATGATACGTCCGTTGGCGAAAGATCATTCGAAATTAATCATCTGCGTTCTATGGTTAACATTGATTTAAATAATATTACGAATTGGGCGAAACAATGGCTAGTCAAACTAAATCCCGAAAAGACAGAAATAATGTACTTCAGTATCAGGCCCTCTCCAGTTGATTTATACTTCTATACAGATAGTATTAAAATCAAACCTGTTGATGCTCACAAACATCTTGGTGTTACTCTCAGTGCTGATGGTAAATGGTCTAAACATATTAATAATGTTGTTGTCAAAGCATCCAGACAGATAGCCGTTCTGCGTAAGATCAAATTTAAGGTGTCTAGACACTTTTTAGAAAACATTTACATGACCTTCATTGGGCCACTTCTTGAATATTCTTGTGAAGTTTGGGATAGTTGCACAGTTGCCGATGCCGTCAGACTTGAGCAACTGCAACTGGAAGCTGCTAGAATCGTCACAGGTCTGACGGCTTATGCAAGTGTGTCTTCTTTATATGCAGAAACCGGATGGGAGAAACTTAATACCAGACGCAAAATCAGGAAGTTGTCACTTTTTTTATAATATAGTCAAGGGTGATACCCCCGGTTATTTAAGTGATTTGCTCCCGCGGACTGTCAACCAGGCAAACAACTACAATTTACGAAATTCAAATAATTTCACTATTCCACGGTGTCGTCTTACCTTATATCAAAATTCATTTTTTTTTTCAGCCACTATTCATCTCTGGAATAATTTACCCCAATATATCAGAGATTCACCTAGTAATTGCATACTTAAATCTAGATTAAAGACTTACTACAACAATCCAGTAAAGCCTCCTAAATTTTTTTCGTTTGCTTCACGTCTGGCAAGTATTCTACATACTCGTTTAAGGTAAAATTGTAGTAACTTAAAAGGTGACCTTTTTAGATGTAATCTGATAGATTCTTGTTACTGTAACTGCAACAATTATGTGGAAAACAATGAACACTATTTCTTGCATTGTAAATTATTTGTTAATCAGAGAAATGTTATGTTGAACAATATTAGAGATCTCGGGTTAGATATATCCATTAACAATATATTGTATGGAAATTCAGATTTTGCACACGATGTTAACTGCTCACTTTTCACAACTGTTCATGTACTTTTAACTCATCTGACGGTAGCGACTCAATATCAATCACAATATATCTTGCAATACTATGTCATTTTTCTAAAATAATTATGAATGAAATAATGTTCTGTGTTTGTAATATATTGTCTAATTAATGATTTATATGTAACGGAGAAGACCTCGTAAGTTTATAACTTGTGTCTGATCCATTGTCTGTATAATTGTGTGGGGCGAAGACCTCGTAAGTTTATAACTAGTGTCTGATCCATTGTCTGTATAATTGTGTGGGGCGAAGACCTCGTAAGTTTATAACTTGTGTCTGATCCATTGTCTGTATAATTGTGTGCGGCGAAGACCTCGTAAGTTTATAACTTGTGTCTGATCCATTGTCTGTATTTGTTTGACAATAAATATGTTTAAAGTAAAGTAAAGGACCTGTGCCGTGGAGGTGATCCTTATTCTTTATAAATGTAACAACTGTTAATTTCAATAAACATCATCACACCATCAGTGGTGTAATGGTCTGTGCGCTCTCCTCTCAGTGTGGTAGATCGTTGGTTCGAGCCCCGCTCGCGTCAAACCAAAAACTATGAAATTGGTATGCATTGCTTCTCCGCTAATCACGCAGTATGAAGGAGAAAAAGTAAAGACTGGATGGCTCGAAATAAGAATAATGTGTTCGGATAAAGCGATGTGTTTACCTGCTAAGCGTGTTGGTCTAGTACAAAGCGGATATCGTTAACATCTCATCTAATGTAACTTGCTCTGTCCATGATATAGTGAAGATTGCTCATTTGGCAATTATTCACTCCTTAATTCCAATATATCTTTTAAACCGTGTCAAAGCACTGACTCTTTATAGGATGATATCGCGGGGACTAATAGTACACTAGCAGATGTATCGATTTGATTTGATTTGATTTTTGGTGTTTAACGCCATTTTCAGAAATATTTCAGCTATATCATGGCGACCAGTGGTGGAAGAAGCTGGAGTACCCGGAGAGAACCACCGACCATGAGAAAGCAACTGGTAACATTTATCACTTGCGGTTGTGAGTCAAGTTCACCTTTTTTGTAATTTACAAAGCCAGGCGCGAACCCACGCCGTATTGGTGATAGGCTTGTATGAGTTGTTTAATAGGTAATCCAACTACTTAACTCATTGAGCCACCCGGGCCATTCACAGCAGATGTATCGACCCGGTGCTAGTAAACAAATATTCTTGTCGTATCAATTCTTGTAAATCTCTTCTGACATGGTTCGTCATAACTAAGAAGAGTTTGAAGATACCGTGTATCAAAGAAGAACAGACAAAACAATGGCCAAAAGAAATACTACAAAAGTATAAACAACGATCTACAAAACATACACATAAAACTAAAGATCGAGTAAGACGAACTCCATCAAAAACCGGCGGTGAACTCAGGTACTCCGGAAGGGTAACATCACTTACTATTATAGAAGTACTCCTTAGTACATGCTGTATATCAATATTATAAACGGCAGATGACAACTCAGATGTGTTATATTCTTATGCAGTATGAATATAAATAGTTATACCATACTTATGCATTTCTTGAAGTTTGTTTATTTTGACGGATTAAATTGTATTACATTGTTTGTGTGTCTGTATTTAGAAACATACTTGTATATATTTTATATTTAAGCTTTAATACAAAGGTAGATATATATTTTGGTGCACATGACAGGTTTCAGGAATAACCTTCATCAGGTACGTTTAAAGTCAAAAGATTTGAAGCCAAATAATATAAAAGTCTTTGTGAAGAAGAACACCAAAGGCCCTAAACAAGATAGTCAAAAAACAGATGAAGGTGCATATTTCATTTTTCTGTTACGGGAACGCTCCCCTGCCTAAGGTTATAGGAACTGTAGTAGGTTCATAACTACCACTGCTAACTGTGTTAGTGGAGATCTCCTTTAGCTCAGTTGGTAGATCGGTGGCTTGCAATGCAAGAGGTTCTGGAATCAAATCTCATCGAGGACATTGCATTTTTCGGAGGTAAAACATGTTCTACTGTTACACTTCAATTAGTTACTTACTTTAAGTCGATTAATATTATTTTGAGATTTTCTAGAAAAGTAGTCCTTTGTGGTTGGCTATATTGTCTACACAGGGTCGACATTAAGCCAATGGGACCGAATGATGGAGTATACTCTCGGCTCTTCAAGTACACAACAACATACTGCTGGTTTTACAGAGAACAGCAATGATTATAAATTTCCCATGGGGCCCCACACCTCCCAAGACCTGTACTGTGTCTACCATATCCAAATAGGTTTAATTATTCATTTTTAATAGGTAATATGCGTATTCTATCATTTTTGTTGCAAGCTTGCTTAGGTAGGTAAGGCGTACAATATAATGACATAAAGAAAAGACAAAAACAATGGTTTACAAAACACCACATAAACAATTAAAAGACGGGTGTCACTGGTGGAGTAGGAACGGCTTACCCTCCGTTTCTGTTTTTTGTGCAATGTTTTGCAGAACAATGTTGAAAGTTTTCTTGTGGTCATCGTATTTTCTGTCCTTAGATTTACGCCTTCTTATTGCCCCTTTTAGTATTTTCAACCTTTTCATATGAATTATACAGGCATTACAATTATAATTTATGTAAGTGCCTTGAATCAATTAATCTATAATAATTGAGTTTCTTCAATATGTAAAATAATCTTTTTAAAAAATGGCTGGAATGACTCCATTGGAATTCTATTAATTCAAATATACCGACGAATTGATATTAAGAGTAAAGTTGCCAACTTTCTACCAGATTTACATAAAAACAAAAATAAAGCTTCTTAACTACAGTCTCCAACGATATTAAGGTTGGTTAGTTTATGATGTTTAGCGCCACTTTCAAGAATATTTCAGTTATATCGTGGCTGTGAGTGTTATTGGTGAAGGAAACCTGAGTACCGGGAGAAAACCACCGACCTTTCGCAAGTTGTATTGAGTACACATCACCATGAACGGGGCTCGAGATTTAGTGATGATAGGCACTGATTGCACAGGTAGATGTAAATCCAACTACCATACGATCATGACTACGACGACCCCTTCCAAAAATATTTAGATAATTTCATAAGTAGATTTACATTCTTATATGACGCACGATGTCTCTATAGAACCCTTTGATATCAGGAATTATTATACTTCGTGTAAGTTTCTGTAGTGATATTTGGTACTGTAATATTTTGGCATATTACCTGGGTAATATTTTGGCATATTACCTGGACAATTAGACACTCAGTATAATAATGATATTAATGTGGCCTTATAGGACCACATTAATATATAATTACATGGTTGAATTGAGTAGTCTCTCTTTTAGTTGAGATATAGTATAATGTTTACATGGTTGAATTGAGTAGTCTATCTTTTAGTTGAGAAATAGTATAATGTACACCTTGATTAAAACTTTGCCATTAAAATGAAAACATGTCATCACTACGT
>MJUT01023840.1:269300-280941 GCA_002080005.1 Gigantidas platifrons
AATCGTATAATTCAAACAATAAATGTTGCATAAATGTCTTTTTTATGTTCATCATTTTCATAACTCCGCCACTTTATCTTGAAGTGCCTATTCCCAGCAAAGATGTGTATTAGGGGTGTCGATTTTACCTATTTCTATGAAGCAATTGCCACTCCACTGTATTTTAAACAAGAGTTTTCCTACTGAATAAATATTATTTTAAAAAAGCATTTTATGACAGCAAGATTCTTTCTCCATTTTGTTATATTTTTTAATTAACTAAAACAAAAGTCCTAGGTGTTTTTTTTTTGGTTTTGTTTTTGTTTTTTTAAATGAACGGTCCTTGGCTAATCTGACATATGAATCTTTATTATTATGCAACATAATTACAATAAAATCAATTGGCTTACTTCAGTTCATTCACAAACGTATAAAAATAAAATCTGTTCAAACGCGGAAGCGTCTCATATTTCCAAAGTGGAGATGAGATCTCTCAGCTATAATAACATTATACTATTCATTCGGAGTTTCTATTCATTCACATCACAATGGATTACTAGTGGGTCAAAATGTGGGTTTTGGTTGAAGGACGATAAGAAGTTTTGAATAGCTTAATGATATTATATTATATTTACAAATTTAAACATCATAGCATAGTTGATTATCACATAAGAAATAGGAATACATAAATGTTGGAATTTGAAATTTGAATTAAATGAATTTTTGAACAAATGAGAGGATACAAACATAATTTATAGTTTATAACCACAGAATTAGGATACATAAATGTTGGAAAGGTTTGAATTCTAAATTTGAAATACATGAATTTGTGTACCAATGAAAGGCAATTTACTCTTTTGTATAATTTTTATATTGTCGGTACATGACTGTCTACTTAGTATAATAAAAAAAACAAGGCATACCACACTCATGGCGGTGGACAATTTAGCGCTTTGGTAGGACACTATCCGAACAGTTCCAAAATCAAACCGACAAATCGAAGGACCATATGCAAAATCGATATTTCTAACACATAAATGCTTTCTCGACCAGATAAAAAGGCACTTTAATAAAAATGTGCCCAACTCTCCCTCTTAGTATGAAATGTAAGATTTCAAACAATTTCATGAAATTAGACGAAAAGAAACGTACACATATAAGGTTACAATGACTTATTGAAACTTTCTTAAACATTTTCTGACATATGAGACCTGACAAATTGTTGGCTTCTGGTTACCCTGTTGATATCTTCAATCTCGTCATAAGTGATCTGACAGAACTATAGTGTATGATTGTCAAATGTCGCTTTAAATTGTATCGTGGTGGTCAGTTATATTGATGGTGGACACTGGTCATTCACAAAAAAAAACCTTTGACTGTCCACTTGTAACCGCTTTGCAACGGCTTTATCACATAAGACTGTATCGAGTACACCTCGATACTGAATGCAACACACCTTTTACAGAGTCCCGATTTGATTCTAAAAGTATACGTTTCATACCTGTTCTATATGAGTTATCTCCCTTACGTTGATCTAGGGACCCGGGTGGCTCAATGAGTTAGGTCGTTGGATCTCCAATCACCAACACAGCGTGGGTTCGCGCCCGGCTTTTTAAATTACATAAAAGGGTGCACTCGACTCGCAGCCGCAAGTGATAAAGTTGCTTGCCCATGGTCGGTGGTTCTCTCCGGGTACTCCGGCTTCCTCCACCACTAAAACTGGTCGCCATGATATAGCTGAAATATTGTTGAAAGTGGCGTTAAAACACCAAAAATCAAAATCTTACGTTGATCTATCCAGATTAATGGAACGAACAACGAATTTGGGTATCATTTTCTCATAATTTGTAGATAATTGTTGCGTATTTGAGTTTTCCTTTGTGTTATATGTTCGTCGCAACTCAACTTACTAATAACTATTACATGTTTATTGTTCGAACTACAATCTAAAACTAACTAGCATAAAATCTAACAAGTGCTTACAAAGAACAACAGTAAAAGCTGATAAATCAAGTTTATAGCTATTTTTGACCATGGCTAAGTACACAGACTCTGTTCTAGACTGATAAGAATTAATTACAATTTCCAAAGTCTGACCCATGCAGCTGCTGTGATTTATATTGACCACAAAGGTCCCAATAAATTCTGCTTTTAATATTTATTGGTATCCAACATAGTGAACCGTAACAATAATATTTGAAAAAAAAAGATTTAGAAAAAGAACAAAAACAAAACCATGTTATATTCATATAACATTGAAGGATAGGGGACCGTTTTATTTTCGTTAAAGGGAAGTAACTCTTGTAAAACGTATAATTCAAAGTCTGGAATGTATAAATGGTCTATTGTCATATAAACTCGGAAATGAGGTGAACGTCCTATATAAATAATTTCTATTCATAGTAATTCACTAAATGTCATATATGGAGATTGACAGGTTCTTTAAAATTTTGAAGAGATTTTTTAGTATGATAATGTCAAAATTATATTTAAATCGGATAGATTCGGAGATTGTTTTGACATGCTTATTCATTAAAACAAATTGACGATTTCAAACTTAATCTCTACATAAAAAGTCAATGTTCCGTTTCATTAGATAACAGGAAGTTTATTATTTTATACTTCGGGTAATCAATCTTCCTTGTCATGCTCAAAAACCAATTGTAAATACTAATATTTCACAATACTGACGGAAAAACACGTAGCTAGGCATTGAAAATAGAAAAATACCAATGCATTGGTGGGAAAAGCACAAAAAATCACAAAACCTGACAGACAAGTCAATACCAGTCTAGCCCCAAAAATAAAAACGTAGATATCTAATTTAGTGCACACAACGCGTTGGAATAAGCTTCATCGGGGACTCTCAAAGTGTTCGTGCTGCTCGATCCTTAGTTCTTTGTGTAATGTTTTGTAGATTATTGTTTGTCCTTTTGTTCTTTTTCTTTTGGCCATTGTGTTGTCTGTCCCTCTTTAAATCACGAATCCCAATTACAACTTTCTTCAAACTCTTCTTTAAAACGTTGAATGTAAACAATTCCACCAATATTAACAAAACAAACAACAAGAACCTAAAAAAGTTAAAAAGGAAATGGATATAAATGAACATGAGAGAGGGACTATCCACTATTACACTTAAACACAAATTTAAGCAAAGGTTGAACGTAAATAATTCAAAAAATATCAGCAAAACAAGGAACAACAACTTATCACCTCAAATCATTGAACATCATACAGATCACGACATGTACCGATAAAATATTTAAATATGAATACTGTAACTTCCTCCAATCCGACATATAAAAGTACAAAAGGATATGGATATAAATGAACATTAGAGACTATCCACTATTACACTTAAAACACAAATTTAAGCAAAGGAACACACAACGCTTGTATCGATGTTGTGTATTTCACAGTCATAGCACCTGGTCTTCAACAATGATCTAAACTCATACCCTAAGATGAGTGAGAAACTGTCCCTAATCTGCAGTTGAGCAGTACTCATTACTTCTGACGGTAAACACAACATCCGCATCGATGTAACTGTTTTATTCATGAATGTAAAATACTATATATTAAAACCTGCGTGTTCTTTTTTACCTTGTTGACAGTAAAAAGTATTCACCATGTTATATGAAAGCGGCTGATGACCTTATAACAGACATACTTGTTGCTTGTTGGGACTTTTCTTTATGTGAATGACAAAAATACATAAAACATATATAAAAGATTGTCAGTGGGTACTCCACTGTCTAGGCGAGCTGAGAGTCCACATATGTTTGTCTGAGTTTTCTATATACATGTAACTGATTTATACGAGTTTGAAATATGATTTATGAACATAACTATTAAGATAGAGAGACAGCGATTGATGTTTAACGCCAAATGAACCATTTTACGACCATATTATGGCGAGAACAGGTTTCATTTGATAAGATGTACTAGTATTAGACCAACACGCTTAATTAGGTTTTATAATGTTAGCTCACTAATACAACAGTCCGCGGATAGACATGTCGCTTCGAACATTATCATGATTTCGAGCAACCGGTGTTTGCTTTTACTACTTAATGCTTATTGCTTAGAGGATAAACAACAAATACGATCTAACGCACACAAAGCAAGCACTAAAACCACTACACCACCGAGGCGGTTTTAATATAAAGACGATACCCACCAAATGAAAGCGTTCAGTAAATTGATCTCTTAATGAAGACCATATTCGTTGTTCATCGAACATTCCTTCTGTATTAGGATAGAATGCAGTATCGGAAGTTATGGGCTTAAAGGTAAATGCGAATATTTTTACCTTTGGCTTTGGTACAACTCTGTGCAAGTTATGCCAACTCTCGTTCATGCTACCAAATAGTGTAACGTGCTCTTTGTTGTTCAATCATTGATGCTATAATTAGACATACAATCAAACCTGTATTAAGAGGTCACCTTTGGGACAAAGAAAAAAATGGCCTTATAAGACATAAGACAGATGACCTCTTAAAAGGGGTTCAATTCATATGAAATGTTCTATGACAGGACAAGAAAAAAGTTACCTTTAAATACAGGTGACTGCTTAATAGAGGTGACCACATGGGCAGGTTTGACTGTATATTCAACTGGCATACGACCAAGACCACAAAAACTCCTTAAGGTGGTACCATACACTTCAGGTGAAATTTAATCTGCTCGTTTCATTTCCTTAATTTTTTTTGGCAGTGTCTTTTAATATATCCATTGTAATAAATATCAAAATTTTAACAAATTCCAACGAACAGACTCAGAGCTATAAATTCACTAGCCACATAGCAGCTTTTCTCTCTGTGGTTTTGATCACCGAGATGCTTGAAATCTGCATACAAACATCATATGATCAAAACGTTCAACTGATTTTAAAGAGTCGTCTCCCTATAATGTTAGGTACCACCTTAAGCATTAATGGTTGACATATAATCAAAACAACAAAGCACTCCTCTGATAAAAATCTAGTTCTTGGAGATTTTAATTTGGTTCCATTTTTACCTGTTTTTTACGTTAACGTTGTATGACACACACTTGCTTATGAATATTGATGAGCAACAATACCAGCGATTTCTGGTTATCCAACTCGCATCGGGTTAAGACAAAGAATATATACAAATATCAAAAGCCGGATGGAAGAGACAAAAAAAAAACTCACTATAAGAAAAGTTTGAAGGTGCCAAAGGGGTAATCAGAAGCCGTAAATCGAAGAAGAACAGACAGCACATGGGCCAAAAGGACAAACAACGATCTACAAAACATTGTACAGAACAACAAAAAGATCGGGAAGTACGAACCCCACAAAAAACCGGGGGTGAACTTAGGTACACCGAAAGGATTGGGAGTTTCTCCACCACTTGTGACACCCGTCGTGTATCTGTCAATACGATCTACAATTATATTTATTATCGCGTCTCTACATAGGAGGCATATATATGCTTAAGTAATATTTTCGAAAATAAAACATTTTTGACAAATACAATGTACATGAATACACGTAATTATTCTGGTCGTCTTGTGATTCTATTTATATTGTGACGTCACAACAAGGTAATTCTTACCACTATTATTCATAATTATAACGTGTACGACATTTATAAGATATCTCTTTCTAACATACGGGTTCTTTTTAATTGTTTTAACCAATACCCATATTAGTACATGTATACATACTTGTTTCTTCCCACAATAATCCCTTTCTCATATAATGGAAATTTGTAAAATATTTGGCATGTTTTTTTTACCGGAAAGATTTAAAATAACGTTTGAATGGAAAAAAATCGTATATGTTTTTTATATAAAAATATTGAATGAACATGATAATAACAAATTATAAAATGCCAGGCTAACTGGAACTTATTGACAAATTAATGGTAAATAGGAAATCACTGAAAATTGCAGGAAAAAATAATAAAACCAGTTAATAAATATAAAACCATTGTATTTCCTTTTATTTGACAGCAAAATAAACATTTCCAAGCGTTACAATATATAGACAAAAAATACCTGACATTTTAACCATTGATCTCCCATTTGATATTTATGAGAAAAGGTACCTATGATTTCTGGCTATGCACCTCCGATGCAAGTCAGATTACCGAATCAAAGGAAAAGACAAAAGTAGCAAGCAAAAAACAAAAAACAAAAACAAAACATAGAAAAAGCATCAAACTAATTCCACATGCGTGATAAGGGGATGGATTTGCATGCATCGCTCACTATAACCATAGTCAAGTCAATATTCTGAATTCATACATTACGGAAATATTGAAGTATATGTGTCAATACGTACTACAACTGTGTTTACTATCCCATCTCAACATATACTTATACATTCTCGACCTCAACGATGGTATAATTATTGGTGTGTTTGCCTTGATTGCAGTAGATTGTGTGTTCAAGTCAGGTCAAACCAAATACTACAAAATTGGTCTTTGTTGCTTCCCCGCTAAGCGCACAGCATTAAGGAGTAAGAGCAATGTCGGACCGCTTGGCTTTGAATCAGGTGTAAGCGACAGGTCTACACACAGACAGATTGTTGATCAAATGGGCTAGAACTATATATATTTTTTTCTATTTTTGGTGTTTTAAAGCCACTTTCAACAATATTTCAGATATATCATGGCGACCAGTTTTAGTGGTGGAGGAAGCCGGAGTACCCGGAGATAACCACCGACCATGGACAAGCAATTGGTAAACTTTATCACTTGCGGCTGCGGGTCGAGTGCACCCTTTTTTGTAATTTACAAAGCCGGGCGCGAACCCACGCCGTATTGGGGATAGGCTTGCATGAGCTGTTAGATCCAACGACCTAACTCATTGAGCCACCAGGGCTAAAACAATAAAAATCCAACTAAGAGTATTGGTCTAGTACAAAGCAGATATCATCTCATCGAAATGCAACTAGTTTTCTCCATGATGTAGCTCAAAAATTGCTCATTTAGCGTTAAGCCATAATTATTCACTCAATCACTTATGCATTCATCTGATATTTTCGAAAATACAACATTTTACAAACATGCTCATAACCCTTCTGGTATCTTTGCATGACATATAGTATTTTGCACAGTTGTAAGATCTTATATGCTGGTTAAATGGACTTTTATTCTGACCGTCTTGTGATTATTTTGTAAAGTTGTCTTTTATTGTGACGTCACAACAAGGTAGTTCTTTACACAATTATCACGTGTACAACATTTATCAGATACAATCTTTGTAAGAAAAGGGTTCTTTTTAATGGTTTTTACCAATACGCTAATTAGTACATGCATACTTATTTGTTTCCACAATAGTCCCTTTTTGATATAATGGAAAATTGTAAACTATTTGGCATGGTTTTTTACCGGGGAGATTTAAAATGATGCTTGAATAGAAGAAAAATCATCAATTATATTATATTAGAATAATAGCAAAGACGAAGAAGACCTTATAATTTTATAACTTGTGTCTGATCCATTGTCTGTATAATTGCTTGACAATAAAATATGTTTAAAGTAAAGTAAAAACAAAGTAGAAAATTACAAATAAATTAGATCTCCTCCTATCAATTGATTGCACAAATGGCTATAATTAATAGAAAATCGCAGTATCTATTACAAACTTTTGGGAAGATAAGAAAATATCACTGTAATAATGCAAATAAACAAGTTGATAACGCATTTATTAATATACGATTTAAAGGACAAGCGAATTATTTATACACTGGTTGGTTTAGATTTATGATGTTTAACGCCACTTTCAACAATATTTCAGTTACATCGTGGAGGTCAGCTTTATTGGTGGAGGAAACCGGATTACCAGGAGAAAACCACATACCTGTCGCAAGTCACTGACAAACTGTATAATATAATGTTGTATCTAGTACAAATCGCCATGAACATGGTTCGAACTCACAAATTTAGTGGTGATAGGCACTGATTGCACGGGTAGCTGAAAACCCAACTACCACACGATGACGACCACAAAGTACGTATTGATAGTTAGGTGAGCAGGTATTATTTTAACCGTTAAAAGTAAATGATACATTATAGACACAGTCAAATGTTCCACGAATAGAGAATAATGAGCACTACATTAAATGGGTCAGGTCGATGATCAAATAGTAAGCAATGTCATCGTCGTGACCTCTAATAAATAAACAAGGGTAATAACAAATTTACCGAACTCCGAGCAATTTTCCAAAGGGAAAGGCAAAACTCATAAGTCAACAAACAGACAGAATCAGTCAACAACCGGAAAACTGGGAAAACCGCAATGTCCCTGACTTGGTACAGGCATTTCCATAGAATGTTAGAGAATGGACAACCCAGGGACACTGGCAACATTTGTCATACAAGACACAGGACGAAGACTAACAAAACAAAAAGAGCAATCAAGAATGGACAACCCAGGGACACTGGCAACATTTGTCATACAAGACACAGGACGAAGACTAACAAATAAAATACAACAAAGAACACTACAAAGATGAGTAACACGGACCTCACCAAACACCGGGTATGAACATAGGTCCACTCGAAGGGTAGACAGTTCTTGCTTTTTGTAAGACACCCACTCGCCATGTTGCTAATATATATAGTCAAGTCTTCTCGGTGATAGAGGAATGAAAAAAACAATGCAAAAAGTAAAAGATCCATTGTCATTTGAGATATGGATATTTCGTAACACTAACAGTCAACCAGGTCGTGATGACAAACCGTAGAATTTTTGTAGCGATGACTTCAACATAGGAGCAACGTAGCATTGTTTGAGTAGCTTTTGCGTCAGCAGCTGTGCTCTGTCCAGAAAAGTAGATCATAATAGTGTTTGTATGTCTTGTCTAGACGTAGGTTGCCTTTAAGCGATTAGTCAGTTTATATTGGCTTGTAGAAACAGAACATTATGGCGGGTGTCGTATACATGTATTTTGACAAAAGATGTAACTCTTATTAAAGCACCTACACGACCGGTGCCACTAGTATAGTAGGAAATTCTTACCCTTCTGAAGCACATGAGTTCAATCCTGTTTTTGAGTGGTTCGTGCTGCCCAATCTTTAATTGTCTGTGTAGTGTGCTGCTTATTCTTTTGTCATTTCTCGTTTGGACATTGTAAAAAAATAGTCGCTAAAAAACAAAAAGAGCAATTAAGGATTGATCGCAATTTTTGTTCGGTTCATGAAGAAATAGCCTCAATCAGGTTGTACATAACCTGACTGAGGTTATTTCGAATGAACCGAACAAATAATTTCGATCAATCCTTATAAATTAATTCAAACTTATTTTGCTATGATATTGAAAAATATATTTATCATTTCAAAATAAGGCAAATAATCGGAAATAAATTTAAATAACGGCTATTTGGATTGCCACTGGAAAGATGAGAGGAAGTGGGAAATTAAGGCTTACAACAGGCAACCACGACCACGCATAACGAAAAGTTTGCTATTTGAAATTAGACATTGTGTATATACTTCTCAAGGGCATATTTCTCAATTCTCATTATTGCGCTTTGAATATCAAAATTAAAAATAAAAGGGAAGAAGCCAATGAAAAAAATCATAATTTTAGACAAATACATTCCGGTCAACTTGAATAGTGGCGTGTAATTAGGTGCGTGAAGTGACAATTACAATTGCAATTATCACTCTTCCTGTGAACCATTCATTACCACAATTGTTAAGAAAAAGAACATGAAGACCACACTTAAAGAGGAAGTGTCTCCGTAAACTGATCGGAGATATATATACCTTTTCGTAATTTTCAAAAGAATACACGAAATAAAATAATTACAGATAATTGATTACAAAAAAAAATCCACCAGAAATTCTTAAAAGTGATTGTTTGTTCTTTTCGGTGTTATATAAAGGAGTGATTTAAATTCAGTTTTAATATTGATAAAGAAACTTTTCGAGTGGTATCTAGCTTACATCAATATCTTTTACGATCATCATAATGGCATTCATTTTTAAGGTAAAAACTGATATCTGATTTTTTTTCTCTTTCTGATTCGATCTGTTACCCAAAAAATGTAAATAGATACGTCCAAAAACGTTCAATATATTATTTTTTAAGAGTTGACACAGAAAATATGTGGGTTTGTTGATAGTTGACCAAAAAAATAATAATTTTGAATTTATTCAAAACTGAATTCCAAGTCTCAAGATTATTAACTTCACCCTTTTCAATATATAACTCCCATTCTTGCATTTATTCAAACTTTCTCTAAATAATTATTAAAAAAAAATGTCATTATCTGTTTATTGAATTAATTTGGCTACTGATAAACAGATACCATTATTGAAAGAAAGAAAAAAAAATCTACTGATATTCATAAATTTAGGTTTCATATATTTTTATATAAAAAAAAATCTATATTGTTCTCGTCTTTTTATTCTTTAATATTGAAGAATTTGTTGACAATACACTGACATCTTTACTAATTTAAATAAACAAAACTATTTTTATATGGACCAATCGTTTCTGT
Source organism: Gigantidas platifrons (assembly GCA_002080005.1). Classification (NCBI taxonomy): domain Eukaryota; kingdom Metazoa; phylum Mollusca; class Bivalvia; order Mytilida; family Modiolidae; genus Gigantidas; species Gigantidas platifrons. The sequence goes on from MJUT01023840.1 coordinate 279,760, forward strand.
TGAGATTATTAAAATAAAAGGTAGTGCTTAGTGAAATAATGTTCATCTTTTTTTAAATTTCATTGTATGGAAAACCATTGCAGTTTTAATCACGAATGCGATCAGCGCATGGGTGGGTTACAACAATATTTAGTATAATGAGTTACATACACAAAAAAAATGTATTTCTTATATTGAAATTCGTTAATTAGTTATAATATTTAAAAAAATAGATAAAATATGTTCAGCTTCGAATTTAATATAACATGACTTTAATTGCACTATATTACGCGTGTAGCGTAAGAATATACTATAATGTGTATCGCTTAAAAAAAAAACATGCAAAGCCATACGAAACGGTCAAAGGAACGTAACGGTACAGAAGACTAGTTCCGACATTGTATAATGACGAGAGCAAGTTACATTCAATGATAATGATGTCCACTTTGTTCTAGACAAAAACGTGTGGTTGAATTTTTATAGTGCGAGCTCACTGAAACAACAGTCCGCGGGTATACATGTCGCTCCACTCCGTGCACATTCTTCGTCTTCTACCACATACTGGCCGCCTTTGGTACATTATTCCGATTCCGAGCAAATCAGTATTCGCTCTTACTTCTTAATGCTGCGTTCTTAGCAGGGAAGCAACAAATACCAATTTCATAGTCTTTGATCTTACCTGATCAGGGCTCGAATCCAGGACCTACCGCATTAAGTTTGGATTGTGTTTAAGTTTTTCCATGGCGTTAGTTTCCATTATTATCACAATTAAGGTTCATGTAGCTAAGGTATGTGTTACCTTGACCAATTGTGGCTACCCTGTTTAGTTCCTTTGGTTTGCTTGCTCCCAAAGACTTTTAGTGTTTTCCGCTTTCCAGTCTTCTGACTTGAAGCTTTTTTCCATAAACACGTCATGCGCACTGAATTAGATGACGGCAATTTAAACCCGACGTTGAAATGTAATCTTGTAGCTTTGACATATACAAAACAGACGTTGAAATATAATCTTGTAGCTTTGACATATATAAAACAGACGTTGAAATGTAATCTTGTAGCTTTGACATATACAAAACAGACGTTGAAATGTAATCTTGTAGCTTTGACATATACAAAACAGACGTTGAAATGTAATCTTGTAGCTTTGACATATACAAAACAGACGTTGAAATGTAATCTTGTAGCTTTGACATATACAAAACAGAC
>MJUT01023840.1:286909-299833 GCA_002080005.1 Gigantidas platifrons
CTGCCGCGATACTGATATTACCAGTATTGTAAATATTACAATACTGGAAATACCAGTATTGTAAATATTACAATACTGGTAATACCAGTATTGTAAATATACAATACTGTATGTACCAGTATCGTGCATTTACAATACTGGAATACCAGAATCGTTGATCTATACACAAATAGTAGTAATTAATTAGATTAATTAGTAGACGAGCATCATATTGATACTTCGGATATTATGAAGCAGTCTGCCGCGATACTGATATTACCAGTATTGTAAATATTACAATACTGGAAATACCAGTATTGTAAATATTACAATACTGGTAATACCAGTATTGTAAATATACAATACTGTATGTACCAGTATCGTGCATTTACAATACTGGAATACCAGAATCGTTGATCTATACACAAATAGTAGTAATTAATTAGATTAATTAGTAGACGAGCATCATATTACACAATTATTAAAGCAATTATTACCCTTTGATCTTTCGGTATGGTGGTATGTTAAATGTTTATTAAATATTAAAATTTTAAAGGATAATAAAAAAAATTCCGAAATCCCCCATTATTTAAAAAAATTTTGATGTGGGTCAGAAAAGTTCCAAAAATTTATTATTTTGGCGCAATATTTTCTGACCCTATCGTTGAAGTTAATGCAGTGGTACGTCACTTCCGGCAATCATGGGTCTTTATATGAAAAATATGGCAATAAATGTGTGAAAATCTTAAAATTCTGGAGAACTGAGCTATCGTATGCACAAACACTAAAACAGGGGCGGAAAGACGGGTCTTTTAGGAATGGATACATGTCCTAGTTTTAATGACATAATGGAAATAAGGTGCAATAAATGTAATCGAAGCGAGCAGGGGTACCATTTTTAATCATGCGGAGTTGCTTGCCTTGTGGATTATTAGTATCTATATAAGGTCGAAACATGCCATTTGTTGTTAACATGAGATTATATGAATATTGACAAGAACAAGTTAAGATAAGAAAAAAGAGATGAAATAATAAAGAAATAAAGAAATGTTATTGAAAATAAATTTGTAAACAGAAAGCTAGAAAAAGGGGGTGCACAATTTAACAATTTCATTGTTTTTACTAATTGATGAAACGATAGCCCGGGTCTAAAGGTTTTCCGTAATAACATGATTCGTTCATGTAAAATTGAAAACATTATTAGAAATACGAGGAAATCTAGCGTAGAAATATCTATTCTGTCTATATAATAAGTACGTCGTACTCTAAAAAAAGAGAATTTACTATAGGAAAAGAAAAGGAATTCCCTTTGTCATATACCTGTGTCATTGTTACTGTGAGCGAGGTAAATATATCAATCTAAAAGTTCTGTTGATGTTAGCTTTATTTTAGGAATGTACGAACACAATAAAAAAAAACATCTCATTGCAAAAAGTAAGTTCTTTTTCATAAATTTAATAGTTGAGCATATTTAGGAAACTGGTGACACTGACATAGGTTTATGTCAAAAGGAATTCCTTTTCTATTCCCATAGTAAATTTTTTTTTTTAGAGTACGACGTATTTATGCGCCCGATATTTGTGTTTTGTTTAAGTTAGTCCTGTGTCTTGCGTGCTCAATGTTGCCAGTTTCTCTGGATTGTACATTCTTGATTGCACCCGTTCTCTGATGTTTATTTACTCAAACAGGTATTCTGTCTTCCTATTCCAACAGTAAACGTGTTTTTTCTTCTTCCATGTTAACCGTTATGAACTGTATATCACACCTTGAACATTCTTGTTGATTTCCCCTTAAAAACTCAAATCAGTGATGATCTTGGAAAAAGAGAACTTCTTGTTACGTAAGTTTATCATCCAATAGCATTAAAGAATTAAAACAGGAACTTATATTTTGCATAAATCGTGACAATTTCCTTCGAATAATCATGATGACACATGAGAACTTTTCTTTTGTTTTTAAGATTATCTCTTAGATTAACTTTTTAAGATTATCTCTTAGATTAACTTTTTTAAATTATCTCTTAGATTAATTTTTTAACACGTCATTTGCCAAATTTTGCAGGTCAATAGACTTTCCACCTTTTTACAAAAAAAAATTGTAAAAACTTCACACTTTTTTAATTCAGGAAGCAACATTAAAACAATACAGTACAAACTAAGATTGTAATCTTAGTTAACTATTTAAATAGACATACAAATATATAAAAAACAAAAAATCCTCAGAAATTGTTTTTGTTTCAAATTCTGAATATAAAGGGAGCTTTTTGTAATTATATCGTTACACAAAATACAAGCATACTTGGTGGTTAAAGGACATATACTAATACTCACTATGTTATCTAGTACAAAGGTAAAATTGTCATAAAAATCGCTCTAAGAAGGGGGGATCAATAAAACTAGTTTAACCCCGTCACTTTTTATTGAAATGCCTGTACCAAATCAGATAAGTGAGTGGTCATGTATATTTGTGGTAAGGTTATCGTTTCTATGATTTTTAAACTATATTTGAAACTGTTACGACGGTGTGGTATTTTTAGTGTCAGTAGTTAACAACTGTTGTGGTGTAATGGTTAGCGTGCTCGCTTCGAGTGCAGTAGATCGTGGGTTCGAGCCCCGGTCGTGTCAAACCAAAGACGATAAAATTGGTACTTGTTGCTTCTTCGTAGAGCACGCAGCATTAAAGAGAAAGAGCAAAGACTCAGAACAATCAGGATAACGTGTCCGGGTGGGGAGACATGTCTATCCACCGACGGTTGTTTCAGTCACCTAGCACAATAAATAATCCAACTGAGCGTGTTGGTCTAGTCCAAAGCGGACCTCATCTTCATCTCATTGAAAATTAACTTGTTCTCGCCATGATATAGCTGAAAAATTGTTGAATTGGCGTTAAGCAACAATCACTCAATCACTCACTCAATTGTTAGGTGAATTGTATCAAAACTCAACCAATATTTTGAGCAATTTTATATTCAATGAAATGATGATGATGTTCGCTTTGTACCCCGCCAGCACGCTTACTTGGGTGTTTATATTGCTAGTTTACTGATACAACATTCCACGGATAGACATGTTGACTGTTGTTCTACTCGGACACATTACACTAATTCTTAGCTAACCAGTCTTTGTTTTTACTCCTTAGTGCTGCGTACTTATTGCAGAACCAACAAATACCAATTTTATAGTCTTTTGCATTTTTAATTCATTGAAACGGATACAGCCACTTCCGGTTTGCGTTGGATTTTTCATATGCGTTCGGAATTCTCTAGACCGGCCATGTGTAACAATGTCATCATGATCATCTCCTCTCAAATGTAAAGTAAGCCTTTAAAATACAGATAATTGTTCCAATGCAGATTATAAAAATATTTTCAACTCCAACTTACTGACATTTGATTTTTAAAGCACCTTTTTTTTATTTTCTAAATCAATTTAAACCGGACTGGAAGTGGCTGTATCCGTTCCAATGACTTAAAAATAAAACAAGCTACCTTCGCTGAATATTCTTGTCCAATTCGTCTGAGGGGGACCCGGTAGATATGTGTAAATGTGGCAGTCGAAAAGAAAAATATCTCGGGAGTGTAACGATATAATTTGGTCAGCGAAAGGATCACAAATAAGTGACAAATATTGAGGCGAAGTGGGGAAGGGTAAAAAGGGCAGATGTTTACCTTGAAGTAAGGAAGAGGAGGGAGCATATATTTTTTGAATGAAACAAGTGCCGGTGAGGTGAAGGTTATTCCAGAAACGTGTCGTGCGCACAACATTAGATATCTACGATTTTATTTGATGCAAGTTTCCTTCGGTCACGTGACTAAAAATATTTTAAAAAAAACTCAACTCATGTAATATGTGACAATATGATGATAATGGAGATAGCCTCACTGTACATACGTATGTTGGGTTTATACAAAATGATACATGCATGTTGTCAGGAGTAACACTAAAGATGAAATACATAAGTCTTATAACAAAATTACATTGGTTATGATTTATTTATGCCACTTTCAACAGTACTTCAGTTATATCACGGCAGTCGGTTTTATTAATGGAGAAAGTGAAATACCCGGAGAAAACCACAAACTGTATCGCATAACATAATATCGAGAAGTCGAATGCATAACTTTAGTGGTAATAGGCACTGAGTTCATAGGTAGGTATAAATCCCACTACAATACTAACACGGTCATGACTCACACCGTACGCCCTTTCAGTTTTGAAAATAGAGGTAAATTACCAATTTTACACAATACACAAAAGGACAATCAATGATTATCAGTAAGTTTAAAAAGTACACCACGCGATCGAACACTTGACTTCCGTGGTGTGACATAGCAATATTTTTTAAATTACGTGAGACAAAATTTCCCAACAAATTTTTGGGAGTGAAGCACGGTTAGAATAACATTACATCCTGGAAATTAAACGGCGAGATGTGAGTTCTTAATTACATGATAAAAATATTATGTCATTAATAAAAAAAAAATGCATAACATACAAATCCCTACACCCTAGAGAAAAATATCTTAAACATGTCACCATACATTTTTTTATTGATAAGATATGCAACACAAAGCCACGAGCTCCCAGACAAACCTTCTTCTTTTTTTATTTTCATTTTTCATTTTCATATTTTTATTGACAAGAACAGTTTGATGATTTGAAAGGGTAATCAGAAGCCGTAAAAAGAAAAACAATACAATGGCTACAAAAGGTTTAAAGGGGAAACAACGATCTACAAAACACTGTACACTGTATAAATCTAATATAATGAGCAACATGAATCACCAAAAAAAATCATATATAGAATATAACCCAGTTCTACCGAGGAGGGTGGCTCAATGAGTTAGGTCGTTGAATCTAACAACTCATACAAGCCTATCACCAATACCACCTGGGTTCGCGCCGGGCTTTGTAAATTACAAAAACGGATGCACTCGACTCGCAGCCGCAAGTGATAAAATTTACCAGTTGCTTGCCCATGGTCGGTGGTTCTCTTCGAGTACTCCGGCTTCCTCTACCACTAAAACTGGTCGCCATGATATAGCTGAAATATTGTTGAAAGTGGCGTTAAAACACCAAAAAATCAAAAAATCAATCTACGGAGGAAAACTTCTACTTCATACATGTAATTGTCCTAAGCTTAATGACAATACATGGAAGACAATCAAACAAACAAACTCCTCAGAGAAAATATATAATTTTCACATGTTATTATGCAAATTTAATTGGAATACATGGAATGCAAACCATGAAAGTCATAGCTAAAATACATTGCATTCACTTTATGGACATAATGTTACTTATTCATAAATGATTTTCATAGAAATATAGGGTTACTGTTATGGTGTTTAACGCCACTTTCAACAATATTTCAGTTATATCGTGGCGATCAGTTTTATTTGTAGAGGAAACCGGAGGACCTGGAGAAAAACTTGACTACGTAATGTTGTATCGAGTGCATCTCTCCATTATTAGGATACGGACTCACATCTTTAGTGGTGATAGATTGTAGAGGTAAATCCAACTACCATATGATCACGACCATGACGACCCATCAATATAAACAATATTATGCTTCGTCTTTTTTCAGATTTCAGTCATTTTATGCATTTTCGTCGTAACTACATCTTGTCAGACAAGTCACAAAAGACATTTTGCTAGATCCCTATATACACTGAAGGATGAAAGCATGGCCATTTTACCTGGAGACGAACTAAACCATCCGACTTTGTCTTCTATACCAAAACAGTTCATCAATATAACTAGAACTGATACTGAACACTGCACTGCTCCAAGATCTAACCTTTTCTTAACTGGAAGGACTACTTGTCCGTGGAAGTTTGTACTCAATGTTGATGAGAATAGAATTCCAAATGAGATTTACGAGGCCAAGTGCCGAACAGAAACGTGTCTTGGTACCAACATACAAGGATGTACAAAACAGAGATGTCAAGAAGTACAATATTTTACATGGGTGAAACGTAGAGCAAGTCGTCAAAGGTATCACCGAGTACTAGAACCAATCTCTGTTGGATGTACCTGTACCTGTGACAGTGTCGGGAATTCCCGGAGATCTACAATGTGCAGCTGAAATTACCTACTCTATTATCAATGAAATTAATTATCTGTAATACAAACATGACTTGGTGATTCCATCATAGTAATCAATCCATTGGAACTTTTGAAAGAGACTTTCATTACTAGTATTTATTTTTGAATCCATTCATATTATACTGTATTGTGCATGCAATTTGTATACATTAAATGAAAGAACTAACATGTATTTGATACAATGATGATTACTCCATTAAATGGTTTGGTTTGTGATGTTTAACGCCACATTCAACAATATTTTAGTTATATCGTGGCGGTCAGTTTTATTTGTGGAGGAAACCGGAGTACCCAGAGAAAACCACCGACCTGTCGCAAGTCACTGACAAACTTTATCACATAATGTTGTATCGAGTACACCTCGCCATGAACGGGGTTCGAACTCACAACTTTAATGGTGGTAGGCACTGGTTGCACAGGTAGTTGTAAATCCAACGACCATACGATCACGACCACGACGGCCTCCTCCATTATTATTATGAGGAGGTTGTAGGTAAGGTCTGAATACTTCTCTGACAAATTTTTAGTAATTATTAATATATGATGGAAATTGCATTGTTCAAACAAGTAAACGCCACGATATAGCTAAACTATTGCTAACGTTGGCGTTAAGCACCAATCAATCAATCAATCAATCAATCAATCAATCAATCAATCAATCAATCAATCAATCAATCAATCAATCAATCAATCAAGTAGTTATCATTATTTCATTGAAAATTAACTTGTTCTCGCCATGATATAGCTGAAAAATTGATGAGTTGGCGTTAAGCAACAATCACTCACTCACTCACTTACTCACTCACTCAAACAAGTAGCCTTTTCTTATTTACGATCCGTCTTTAGGGCATGTTATATCCAAATTTGACTTCCTCCTCACACAAAACCAGCTATGACTCCATTTAGAGGGTTGTACAAATGTTTTCTAAATCCTATTGCTATAACCCAGGTTTCATTCGAGACAATACCACAGAGAAGTGATGTGTACTGAGTAACATAGCAAGAGTAAATGTTGGGAGAGCAGAATTAACGATTTCATTCCATATAATAATGACAAATTCCGTCAACCATATAATAATGACAAATTACGTCAACCATATAATAATGACAAATTCCGTCAATCATATAGTAATTACAAATTCCGTCAACCATATAATAATGACAAATTCCGTCAACCATATAATAATGACAAATTCCGTCAACCATATAATAATGACAAATTCCGTCAACCATATAATAATGACAAATTCCGTCAACTTACTGCATAACTGAACTGTGATTTTATTTTATATAATGATACCATGAAAATCTGAGGTAACCCCCAGTTTTTAGTGGGGTTCTTGTTACTGGATCGTTAGTTTTCTGTGTAGTGTTTTGTAGATCGATGTTTATCCTTCTATACTTATTCTTTTGGTCTTCGTGTTGTCTGTCCTTCTTCGATTTGCGGGTTTTTATTGCCCCTTTCGGGTCTTCAGACTCATCCGTTTGTATTAATGTTAAAATTGTTTGTCTTAATCTCGATAGAGTTATGTTAGTACTCACCGACCACATACCATTGATCACCTTTGAATTTAGCAGGAACATTAGGAAAGGTTATCGTGTAGGAAATTTTATCAAAAATTGCACAATGTGTACTCCCATGAAATATATAAAACACAGCATAATATGATTAAAGATATGAGTAACACGGCACGTGTCTTATAAATAGAAGGAATTGCTTACCTTTCGAGAGTACTTGGGTTCACTTCCGGTTATTTAGTGGGATCCGTGGTGCTTATCTTTTTAGTTCCATGTTGTGATGTCCGTAAAGAGTTCCGCATAAAACCTTTGTTCGGTTCGTCTTTACCTCCAGTTGTTTGTAGGAGGGCTCATGTATAATTATGTTATTTGTATTTGTTTACGTATAGTGGTGTCTAACACATATTGTGTTGTGTTTTTGTTTTGTTTTTCTTCGTCTTGTGTACCCCTATGCTGCCAGTTATCTGGATTATCTATTTTTGATTGCTCCTTCGGTGTTCTCTGACGTTAATAAAAAACAAAACAAGCTTTGATAAACTACCTTATAATAACATCTACTGACTCTCTATCTTGACTGAAGACAACTGATAGTAAATCATACTGGTGTATCATTTAGGGACCGATCATTTAACTTGCAAAAGGGGGGGGGTTATGTTTTTTTTTTCGTTCAGAAATTTTTTTACGGACAACACAAGAGTTGGAATATTAATTTTTTTCCAGAAATTAACATTATGTTATATGACAAAAACTGAATCAGATTATTTTTTTTTTCTCCACCAAAATCAGAATATTTTTTCAGCAACATTGGGAATCAGAATATTATTTTAGAAAAAAAACGGAACCCCCCTGGAAGTTAAATGGTCCATCCCTTATCAGCTTTTGACAAATTCCATTCCATTCCATTCCATTCCATTCGAATATCCTGTCCACTTTATGTTTACTTGACGATAACTTTATTCATACTTAGGATGACCAGGACAGGACCAAACTAGTAGTACTCAATGACTATTTATGCTTAATAGCAAATTTAGAAGACAACAAAAAAATATGTTCCGTATTTGTCGGACAGAGGAAATGGAAGTATCAGAGAAATTACAATAATAACAAATTATATCATTGATACATGTATGACGAGATTAATCATCGAATGATAATAAATATTAAAAATGGAATCAATGGACCGCTTTGCTAAATATTTGACTGGTCATTGATGGGTCTTATTCATTTTGCAAAATTTCAAATATAATTGCAGTTGCATTTGTTTCCAATGTTAACTACTAGCATAAACCAATATCAAAATGTATTTGTATTATTCCTTACCTCGTAATATTTCTGCTGCATCTCTATTACCGTCTGATTTCATTCCTGGACATTCGACTATGCACAAACTTTTTTTTTTATATTTCAAACTTTATGCACAAACTGATTGAAATATGCAATACAATCATGATGGTATTTAAACACTTTGATAATAATCAACCTGTGAAATGTAGCTTAGGGTTTGGTCTGTTAGACGAGTATTGGATATAGTTATGATAATATGGTTATTAGGTATGTTGGAAAAACGGAAGGTATAAGAGGCGATGTCATGAGATGGTGTAAAGCTAATTTGACCTGAAGGAAGTAAAGGCTGCTGTTGCATACTGTAGATCTTACATGCAAGGATACATACATGGTTACGTCTTAAGCGCTTTTCTGTTTATATTATATATCAAGGACATAGCTAATTTGTAGAGTGCTTACAATTGATACTTCCTTAGTTATCCAAGTTCAGATATCCACCAAGGATTATAACTTCTGACCTTGGTACAATTTAATAGTTGAACTGTGGTTGATTAATTAAATTTAATTCTGACAAAACAGATTTGTTGATATTTTGTAACAATCTTGAAGAACAAATGGACAACCTTGAATTCATAATTTATCAATTTGAAATAATACCAGTGAATGCTCACAAACATTTTGAGGAACAGTTTTCAGTTTGGATAGACCACAGACAGCTCATATTGATTGTAAATGCATTTTAGAAACTTTTTGTCTTGCGAAATGTCAAATTATTTTAGAAAGCGAATTCTAATAGGAATTATATCAGACTTTTACTGAACCGTTTTTTATAAAAAAAAACAAAACAAAAAAAAACAAAAAAAACAACAACAACAACAACAAAACACTGGCGAGTTTTGGAATACTAGCAATTGTTTAAAGAAATGGTGTGCCAAACCTCATTAGATCCAACTGAATACCTCGATACTGATAACAGTAGTATATGTATGAAAGTATTGAATCACTTTATTTATTAGAAACAAGATTGGAGAAAAAAGTAGGAGAGAAAGGAAATATTTCCCGTCATATTTTCTAACTAGTGTACCAGGAACTTCTTACCCTCCCGGGGCACACAACTTTACCCTGTTTTGAAGCGGGGTTCGTGGTGCTCAATCTATATTTTGGTCTAGTTTGCTTTTTTTTCTGTTGGTCATTGCATTGGCCATTAGTCTATACACGGCTTATTCTGATTACCTCTGTGGGATCTTCAAACTTTCCTTCAAGATTCATATACCCTCCTCTTGTTCGTGAGGCAACACAATATCCAAAATAGAATAAAGACCATTACTGTTTGCCAATGTTTCGTTTCTCACTATAAAGCTCCCTTTTATTTTCTCAGTTGTAAACATGCGGAAGTTATTAGATAGTGATGTCAAGAGGAATACAAAAAAAAAACTGAAATTGTCAAATATATATGGTGATGCTGGAATGCTCATAATCAGTAGATTGGAAAGCCAAATAATTTACAAATTAGGAGGCGCCGTCGTGGCCGTGATCGCATGGTAGTTGGATTTACAACTACCCATGCAATCAGTGCCTATCACCACTGATGTTGTGCGTTCGAATCTCGATCAGGGCGAGGTGTACAATATTATGTGATAATGTTTGTCAGTGACTTGCGACAGGTCTGTGATTTTCTCCGGTTTCCTCCACCAATAAAACTGACCGCCACGATATAACTGAAATAGTATTGAAAGTGGCACTAAACACCATCCAATAAACAAAAACAAACCAAATAATTTAAAAATTATGCAATCACAAGATTACCATATACTAAATTAAAATGGCTGGCATTCCCATTCTGTCAGGCTTCAAAAATAAATGCAAGTCAATTCGATAGCTGTATCTATTTTCGGCAAAGAGGCACAAATTAACGCATTGTCATTTTCAATACATTGTAATGATTGTTTTAATTAAAAGAAACGTAATGGCATTGTTTACATTTTTGACTGACCACAAACATAAAAGGAAGGAAAAGGAAGTTTGAACTAAAACAATACATGTATAACAATCTTAAAGAACAATGGAAAACTATGTAACTCTTGTTATAAATAACATTGAAATGAAAATTCGCTAAAAATAAAAGAAATGGTTGACATGTATTATTGTCTATATTTGTATAAAAGAGAATGTTTGAATTAAGTTTGATATTTAAAAAAAACGAACCTCCAAAACAGTGACTTCAACACAAATACATGTTACCAACATGTTCTCATTTGTAAAGGTATACTATATATATATAAATAAATATTGTTTAGCAAAAAATAATTAACAAAAACTAAATCAATATCTGTTAAAGATAGTTCAGTATTAATTAGACAGTAGTGGAGGTCAAAATTAATTAGGTCAATCACTTGCTCTACTGTGACTGTTTTAATTTACTCCTTGGAGAACGATTTTCAAATTGTATATCTTGGGTGAGTGTGATTGTTGCTGAAAGCCAATCAGTGGGTTTTTTTCAGCTATATCATGGCGAGAACAAGTTAATTTTCAATTAGATAATGAAGGGGTCCGCTTCATTCTTGATAACGCTTAGATGGATTGCTATAGTGTTAGCTCACTGATACAACAGTACGCTGATCGACATGTCGCCCCCGCTTGAAAACAGTATCCTGATTCTGAGCAACGTTCTTTGATTGTAAATAAGAAAGAAAATGTACATAAATTGCACTTCCATCTGTATCAACATGTAGAAATAATTCTGAATATTTTATTTTTCCAGATATCCCTTTTCCTGCTTTTTACTGCAATAAGTTCTTGTACCACATCCGCTACACGGCACAACTTCCGGTACAGAACACTTCATACATTAACGAACGAGTCCATGGCAATTATTCCAGGAAGATTACTAAATTACCAGACTGGTGATCTATGTGCAGTGCCGCCACAGTTTATCAATATAAAACTAACAGACATAGACAATCAGGGTCTAAATTCAAACGTTTACTTAACCCAGAGGTCATCGTGCCCTTGGAAGTTTGTTAAAAACTTTGACGTAAACAGAATTCCGAACGAAATATACGAAGCCAAATGCAGGACAAGTACCTGTCTTAGTTCCGGTATTGAAGGATGCATTCAACAGCGTTGTGAAGAAGTAAAATATTTTACATGGGTTAAGCGTAAAACTGGTCCAAGTCGGTATGAAAAGATGTTAGAACCTATATCTGTAGGGTGTACTTGCGCTTGTGCCTACCTTCCTACAGTATCGGATGGCGTTAGAAGACTAGTAATGCATTATTGAACATACATACTTTAGCAAAAACACCACACCATTATTGGTACTGGGATCAATATTACTTATGGCATTTAATAAAAAGAAAACTAGAATAAAGTGTTCATATTTAAGGAACTCTAGCTCGTATCGTCTCAACATCCGACAAAAATTTATTTTCCCAAAGTATTTCTGTGAACTATTATAAAACCTGGGTATTCCAACATAATACACAATCCGACACCTTTCCATGGTCCCTTGGTGTGTCGGATTAGACAGGTTCCACTTCCATACATTTGTCTATTCATATTTACGACTTTCCATGGTCCCTTGGTGTGTCGGATTAGACAGGTTCCACTTCCATACATTTGCCTATTCATATTTACGACTTTACATGGGATAAATGTCCCTTTGACGTTAAACAACAATCACTCACTCAAATGTTAAAAGTTAGCATGAATAAAAAAATAAAAACATGATGGGATGGACTACAAGGAATCCTTTGTATTTGTTCCATGGGATAAAATGGAAACACATTAAAAGGTTAATATATATGGTTTGGTTTGGTTTGGTTTATGGTGTTTAACGCCACTTTCAACAATATTTCAGTTATATCGTGGCGGTCAGTTTTATTGTTGGAGGAAACCGGAGTACACGGAGAAAACCAGAAATTGTCGTTTTACTTGAGATCTCATAAATATTAATAAAATTAGAGCAGAAATACATTTTCACTGCCATTTAATTTCCAGTACAAAAACTAGCATCAAATTTGGTGTTTCCGAT
>MJUT01023840.1:305324-320246 GCA_002080005.1 Gigantidas platifrons
TGAAACAACAGTCCAGTTATACATGCCGCTCTTCTTCCGGTTCCGGTTCAGAGCCAACCAGTCTTTGCTCTTTTTACTATCCAATTATGTGTGCTTTTAGAACGTTGAAGCAGCAAATGCCAATTGTATGATGTATGACTAGAAAGGATCTTAGTGTGATCCTTGAATAGACATTTTGATTGGTTGGTTGGTTTGTGGTGGTTAACGCCACTTTTAACAATATTTCAGTTATATCGCTGCGGTCAGTTTTATTGCTGGAGGAAACCAGAGTACCCGGAGAAAACCACCGACATGTCGTAAGTTACGGACAAACTTAATCACATAATGTTATATCGAGTACACTTCGCCATAGGATTTTTTGCACAAGCGTGATATGTGAAAAATATAATTAGGAAGTGAAAACTTAATGTTTTAATGCACAGTGATCTATGGGAGAACATTTTTGTTTGCGAATGCGTGATAACACATACATTTTTAGAGTGACTATAGGCACCTTTACATTTTTCACACATTACAGGGGCGGATCCAGGATTTCAAATTAGGAGGGGCGCACTTAAAAAAAATCGGGCCGAGCGGAGGGAGGCGCGAAAATTTTTTGGGTATTTCGTGTGAAAAATCACGATTTTACCCCAAAAAAACATATTTTTTGCAATTTTAGGGGGCGCGCCCGGGGTGCGCCCCCCTTGAATCCGCCCCTGCATTATCGCACCGATAAATGTTACCTGCTCTTACATTTTGACTGGATTCTGTTTTATTTGTACGATGTGGTTTGATTTGGTTTATGGTGTTTAACGCCACTTTTAACAATATTTCAGTTATACCATGGCGGTCAGTTTTATTAGTGGATGAAACCGGAGAAAATCACCAATCTGTCGCAAATTACTGACAAACTTTATTACATGTTCTATCGAGTACACCTCGCCATGAACGGGGTTCGAACTCACAACTTGGTGGTGATAGGCACTGATTGAATGTACAGTGTGATTGCTAATGAATTAAATATCGGTTGAGGTATAACAAGGGCAATAATAAGAAAACTATATTTGCACGCCGTATGTATATACAAAATGTAAATGTACGTCTGTTTTTCGAACACAACCAATCGTCATTTGCATATCATTTGTGTACATTGTATCCTTTAGACAAGCTTTCGTGGCCTCAATTAGAGTCAATCAATCACAATTGGTGGACAGTGAAAACGATATATTATTTGTAATATTAACCCCACTGTTTTTCGAGTTAAACGGTTAAACATTCGAAAACGAAGCGTTCAGCCCGTTTTTCCCAGATTTAATGTGTGCAATATATCGCATAAAAGTTATCTGCGTCTATAATTTCATAGTTGTTAGCTGTTGCTTATATTCTGGTATATAAACCATAAAAAGATCAAAGGAAAATAATGCATTCATGTTACAATTGATTTTAATTCCGTTTAGGCATACAATATAAGCATGAATCGTGAAAGAGCAATGTATTTAAGCGTGAGTTCTGCACTGATTGTTAGGTGTGATAACCTGAAATTTATTCCCCTGTTCGTGATTCTCTATAGTCGTTGGTTTGGCCTGACCAAGGATCGAACCCACGATCTACTAAAAGCACGCTAACAATAACATCACAGAGAAAGTCGAATTTTCCAAAAAGTCAATCACTAACAAGCTATATTAATATATACAAATTTAATTCTTGAAATCAAATATAATGTATAGTTTCCCCGAGGATTAAAATTAAGGAATAACAGTACTGTATTTGAAGAGATGAAGGTGTCAATTGTGGATTTGACGGTCGCAAATGCCGTTTAACTGGCGACGCGAAGCGGAGCCAGTAAAACAGATATTTGCGACCGTCAAATCCACAATTGACACCGACAACTCTTCAAATGCTCTCAATGTATCATCTAATTCAGTAGGACCGAGGTGCATACAAACAAAAAAATTATAATATTGTTGTTGATATAAGAAAATAATTTATCGTCATCCGTTGACCTAGTTTACAAGGAACGCTCACATTTTGACACAAGCTGGTTACTGATTTATTTTACAATTTTGTGAGCATTTCACTTGTTTATGTTGCTAAATGCAAAATGCCATCAAATTGGAAAATATCAGTAACTTAATTACATCACCGTATAGTTAACAATGTAGGAACACTGTACTGTAAGCATGAAGATCAGTCGATTTCGTTATTACATGTATGATGTATTTCCATTTATAATACCGGGTATTACTATTAGTTTTACTGACTTCCATTCAAAATATATGTTAGATTTTTCCTACTAGAATCAAAATAATTCATGGAAGTCGTAGTTTGTATAACATACTGTAGGTAACACTATTTTCGTTTAATTTCGTCATTACTTTTCTGTAATTCGTCGAAGAATAAATGTATGTGTCCACACCAACATTGCAAGCATACAAAGCCAAAGAGAACCGCATGGCCTTAAACAACGGGAGAAAACCTCAATGTAAAACTGCCGTGAACTGGTTGTTAAATGGCCATGACGAATATTGTACGGAAAAAAATTATGCAACATTTTCCTGAAATTCAGGTGTTTGTTTGTTGTTTATGAAGTGTTTTTGTTTTGTTTTTTTGCACTGCAGTTAAATTTTTAGAAAATAGAAACAGACTGTTTTTTTTCGATTCATTTATCTAGGCATTGATCATGACCATTTGTAGGACTTATTGTATCCAAATATTGAGAGAATTTTTATATTTTCAAAACTGAAATAGAGAGAAAAACTTTGAAGTGTGTACACTGCAGCAAGCCACTTCACGTCAAATGATCAGTACCTTTATATTTGGAATAAACAAATCTATGCAGAAAAATAGAAAGAAAGGGACTAGGGTTAAGCTGTGTATAATGGAATGTACTTAGTTTATTGAACCTACGTTCAATCTGAACAGGAAAGACGTCGTCTGCTGCCGCTTCGGCATTTGGTCAGCCATATTGTTTACAAACAAGTGCATTCGGCGTAGGAATATAGCATTCCTTCAGGCCTGTCAACTGCAGATTTGACGGCCCTCGAGAGCCAATGAAAATACGCGTTACGTTATAATTCGGTTGTTTCGAATCATTTCCATTCCGTCAAAATTTTGTTATTTTCGTCTGCCAGATCACGTGATTTCGATGGAACTGCTGGTCCTGAGCTTCCGGTGTCAATGTACACAACAAAAACTCCAATCGATATGTGCCGTTTTAACGTTCGATTCTCAAGTTAAAAATATCTTAACATTTTCTGTAAAAGACAGATATCAATTAAATTATTTTATTTGTATCAAAGACTTCAACGCAGAGACAAATAATTCTTTAAAATTAAATTTGTTTTCTTTCTTTATTTGCGGCTGTCAGCATCATGAAAGGAAAACGATCTGCCTTTATGTATATATTTCTTATACAAGACAGATAGTGGGGTACCGAACACCAGTATTTATTCAGCGGTTTCCTTGGCGTCTCCATATTACAATTACTTATAATCTACCGCATCTACGACTATGATATGCTGACGTTGTCACAGTAATAGCGTAAACACCGGAAGTCGCCTGCCTATTTGTTTAGACGTCAAGACACGAAAAAGACGGAACGTGGTCGGAATTGACATGATTCGAAACAACCGAATTGCATTAGATATATGAATTGGACTGTTCTCTGCTGTACAACCCATCCAAATTGGGCTTGCGATAGTTGTGCAAAACGCAATCTGATTAAACCAGCTGTTATACACTCTATATCCCCCTTACACCAGAGAGATCCCGATCAGAGTTCGTATCTAGATAAACTTTCGTATATGAATACGTTTTATTCAACTATTCACAGAGATTTACGCTTGTGATGCGGTAACAAATAAAGCTCGAACGGCGCTATTAAGATTTTTCCAGCGGTGTTTTCATTGGCTGATAATAAGTTCATCTGAACATGACCTCTAATCGGGTTCTGTCAGGTGTTAGAGGGTAAAGTAATATAACATCTGACTTTAATCAGACTACATGCGAAACAAATCAAACACACGAAGCAACAAAAAGACGTGACGCAAATAAAAATCTCATGAAATGTGAATGGCATGCTCCTTTCTCTAAAATGACAAGTATTATATATGATAGACTCAGATCGACGTCCGGACTCAAATCGACGTCCACTCCTCACATCGACGTCCACTGACGTCATTATCTCAAATCACGGTCCAATTTTAGAATATTTTCAAATCGGCGTCCTTTCCAAACTCGCATATCTACAATAGGTCCGTTTGTACGATCAAAGTTTGCCGTCAAAAATAATTGTAATGGCAGTTTTGTTTTGCGTGTTTCTTTTTATCTGTTTCTTAAAGTTGTTGTTTTGTTTTGTGTTTTTAAAGCATTTTCCTATTCATTAATATTATTTAGGGTTAAGGTTAGATTTAGGGTGATGGTTAGAGTTAGGTTGAGGGTTAAAGTCAGGATTAGGGTTAAGGTTAGGGTTAGGATTAGTGTTAGGGTTAGGAATATGGTTAGGCTTAGGTTTAGGGTTAGGGTTAGGGTTAAGGTTAGGGTTAAGGTTAAGGTTAAAGTTAAGGTTAGGGTTAGGGTTAGGGTTAGGGTTAAGGTTAGGTTTAGGGTTAGGGTTAGGTTTAGGGTTAGGGTTTGGGTTAGGTTTAGGGTTAGGGCTAAGGTTAGGGTTAATTTAGGATTAGGGTTCCGCTAAAGTAGAATGTACAATGTACTCTGAATCTGTTCTTGTCCCTTCTTCATCATTGTTTCAAAACCATGTCCTAACGGGTGTGACGTATTTTGGAGTATACATCAGTGACGTCATATTGAACGTCGATTTGAGAATTGGACGCCGATTTGAGGATTGGACGTCGATTTGAGTCCGGGCCCCGGCGCCACAAAACTTGAGAATTTACTTAAGTCTGAGAATATTCTCAAATAAGGAAATACTCAAATTTGATTGGCTTAGTTCCTTATTTGAGAATATTCTCAGACTTAAGTAAATTCTCAAGTTTTGTGATGCCGGGGCCGGACGTCGATCTGAGTCTTACATATATACCATGGATCTTACGAATTAACTTATTTAAACCAACGAATCCGAAGGATGAGTTGGTTTGAATAAGTTCATGAGTAAGATCCATGGTATATATGGTTTGTAACAGAAATTACATGATTGACAGATACATTACGTCAAAATCATGGAATAACAGATCCTATGACGTCAAAATCATGGAATAACAGATCTATGACGCCAAACTAATGGAATAACATCAAGATCTTCATGTTAGACCATGGTTTGTAAAAGTTCACTATTTTTAAGTTGATTACTGCATAAAAACATCAATGGAAAAATGGGTATTTATGTTACAACTCTACATGGATCATAACGAGAAATAATTTGATAGGAATGACAGTTGGTGGTCATTTGCAATGCATATTTTTTTCTGCTCAAATCATAATAGTCACTTTTCCTTGTGACAATAAACATTTTCAGATATTAACTCAATATGGTACCATCTTTTTACCTGCATGCAATATTGTATATAGACTTGTCCTCGTAATAAATATATCTAAAATATTTCTTACTATTCATCACTGTGTAGCATCACCACCGGATAGGTACCCTCGAAGCGGGTGGAAAAACATCGTGAAGTCAGGTAAGGTCAAATTCTTCTTCTTTCAATTATATTCTACGTTTTGCTGACAAGTAAAGTTTTGTGATATTGATTCCTAATAATGTAGCTACTATTTAAGGCTGATTATGATCCATGATTGGCTTTCTCTCTCTTCCAATCGTCAGAATCGGACATGTTCAAAGAAGCATGTGACGAGTTCAAAGTTGTAAAAAACATGTTTATCCTTCAATTATTCATTTGACGTTTTTGTAGAACAAAGTTGTATCCTATTTAAGCTTGAACAACACTGTATTTCGAAATAAATTATTGTTTTCACAGAGAAATTCATGTAAATCAAGCGGATAAATTGTACGGCGAATAGTTGTTTACTCTACGGCAAATAGATACCTTTCTATTTGCCGTACAGCGATGTCGCACAATAGTTGATTTCGAAATACAGCGTTATTCAAGCTTAAATATGATAAAACTTTGTTCTACAAAAAAGTCAAATGAATAGTTGAAGGATAAACGTGTTTTTTACAACTTTGAACTCGTCACATGCTTCTTTGAACAGGTACCACCCGGTCCGATTCTGACGATTTGAAGAGAGAGAAAGCCAATTACGGATCATAATCAGCCTTAAATAGTAGCTACATTATTAGGAATCAATATCACAAAACATTACTTGTCAGAAAAACGTAGAATATAATGAAAATAAGAAAACAATTGACCTTACCTGACTTCACTAGGTACCTATATCCGGTGGTGATGCTACACAGTGCTCATTGTTAACGACACTTTCAACAGTTTATGGGTTTTGCTTAAAAAAAATAGAAGGGGGTTGGCGATTGGGTGATAAACAAACAATATAGCCAATTGTTACTTTACAATACGATTATAATATAATTTTATTTAACTAATCGTGAACACCCATTTAACATTTAGTATTTACATTTGAAAATTGAACCCAACATTGTTAGAATTAGATTTTTGAGCTGACAAATTTTTGTTCTCCCTCGACTGGATTTGAACGCACACCATTGATCACAGGCACTTGTTTCATTAAAAAATATGTGACCCCCTTCCTCTTCCTTACTTCAAGGTAAATATCTGCCCTTTTCCCCTTCCCCACTTCGCCTCAATATTTTTCGCTTATTTGTGATCCTTTCGCTGACCCAATTATATCGTTACACTCCCGAGATATTTCGGTTTTCGACTACCACATTTAAACATACCTACCGGGCTCCCCACAGACGAATTGGACAAGAATATTCAGCGAACGTCGCATTTTCTATTTTTCAGTCATTGTAATGGATACAGCCACTTCCGGTTTGCGCTGGATTTTTCATATGGATTCGGAATTCTCTAGACCGGCCATGTGTAACAATGCCATCATGATCATCTCCTCTCAAATGTAAAGTAAGCCTTTCACAAATACAGATGATTGTTCCAATGCAGATTATAAAAATATGTTCAACTCCAAATTACTGACATTTGATTTTTAAAGCACTTTTTTTTTTAGTTACTAAATCAATTTAGACCGGACCGGAAGTGGCTATATGCGTTTCAATGATTGAAAAATAGAAAATGCGAGGTTCGCTGAATATTCTTGTCCAATTCGTCTGAGGGGGCCCGGTAGGTATATTTAAATGTGGCAGTCGAAAAGAGAAATATCTCGGGATTGTAACGATACAATTGGATCAGCGAAAGGATCACAAATAAGCGAAATATATTGAGGCGAAGTGGGGAAGGGGAAAAAGGGCAGATGTTTACCTTGAAGTAAGGAAGAGGAGAGGGCATATATTTTTTGAATGAAACAAGTGCCTGTGCCATTGATACATATGCATGTATAGAGGACAACATTTGTAAGTTGATATGACGTGTGTACGATCCAATTAAATTTAAAAAAAAAAAAGAAGATAAAAAAAACCTGATATATTATAAACCTACATAAGGATATCTATATGGAGAAGGGGTCGCCCTCGATTTCCTTTACTTGAGATGTATGCTACAATTCATGTATTATAACATTCCTTTACGATGAGCATCGACAACCCCCCCTTTTTTTTTTCACCCGGCCCAAAATCAGTAAAACTTTGTTCGGACCAGTACATGTTTTCAGTTTTTATTTAGAACAATATAAGAATAAATTCAAGAATATGATTCGGACTAGTAAATTTGAATTTTCATTTCAAGGACTGTAATATATATATATATGTTAAGCTTCCTCTTCCTACATGTATATACCCGTATTTTTTACCTTTATTTTTCACAGATTTTATGGACATTTAAAGTTATTTAACCTACCTACCTGATTAAGTTCATAGATATATTGCTATCTCATGCTGGTATTTATATAATATGTTGTCATAATGTAATCCCGACCTTTATTTCAAAGAAATTTGTAAGATTCGTCTAAAACAAGTATGTCATCTACTAACTATTTTGTATCTATGACAACAATGTGTTATTTTATATATCTGGTTATATATATAAGTGGCATTGTCAATCTATCATGGTATACCTGGAAACCTACATGTAATAAGACTGTAATGTTGACGATCTCAAAGGTAGACAATTTTATTTTATCTTATTCCTCAGTAATACATTTAATTTCAGGGAACGACCGTTTAACTACTTAAAAAAGGAGGGGGGGGGGGGGTTTATTGGGGAAATATTGCAGCAACACTTTATGAAAAAAATATCTTGACCTGAAAGATGCAAAACAATAATAATCTAGCACTGGACCTTTCAACAAAAACAAAAAAAAATCGGTAACATTTGAAGAAAAATTATCGAATGTTCATTAAAAAAAAAATCGTATTTTTGTTGCACGTGGAAAACAATTCATCTAGCCCGGGGGTGGGGGCATAGTCCCCTACCTTTAAAAGTTAAATGTTCGATTGTTTTTGTTTTTATATTTTAAAACTAATATTTCAACCACACAAACGAGTCGATTCATTAAATTTCTCTAATTATAGTTTGGATTGGTTTGGTTTAACGCCACTTTCAACAATATTTCAGTTATTTGGGTCATTTTCAAAAAATGTCTCCTTTTTAAATTGCAAGGTTAAAAAAACAATTTGCTTAGAACATTATATTTATTAAACGAACAAAACAAACGATACTTCTTGAACAACATACTAAAATATGTAATCTTAATGGCATTATATGAAAATATTATTGACAAATTTTCGACAGATGGTGCATTATTTTGTCTATCCTGTTACCAAAGTCAAGAGAACTTTTTGACTATTGAGAGACAAAATGTGTAAAATATGTAACTTATTTCTCAAAGATATGTTAGTGGTCTTTCAGAAAACAATTTAAAAATATTTAATTTCTTTGCAGTAAGTAACAAAATAAAAATGTACTTAATATTGCGTTATGAAAAAAAACGGCTAAACATATATTTTTGATTGCTGTAAAAACGACTATAGGCAACACAAATCCAATTGAAGCACTTCTTAACATTTAGTTTATATTTGTCTTTTGAATCAATCTATTAATATGAAATGCCTTTGTTACATATAATTTAGTAAAACGATATTGTTTATGGTAACAGGAACGGACATCTATATATCCTGTTACCAAATCAGTCTATCCTGTTACTTTACATGGTAACAGGATAGACAGTAACAAGATAAACAAATTTATATGTTTATTGATGATGTACAGTGAAATAACTGCTTCCCGTAAATCGGTGTTTGCTTTTTTGGTGAAGTATGAAATGTTTCACACCTTGTAATTAAAGTACATATCATAACACACTTTCAACTATTTGATTAAGTTCGCAGATACATAAGTGTCTATCCTGTTACCAAATCAGTCTATCCTGTTACTTTATTCATGAGGATAACAGGATAGACACATTCATGTTTATTGATGCTGTAATGAAATAACTGCTCCCCGTAAATCGGTGTTTGCTTTTTTGGATTAGTGTTCTTTGTTTCCAAACAGTTAGGGACCCTTTTAAGGATGTAATTTCGTATTTAGGTATAAATTTGTTGGTAACATGATAGACATCTTAAAAGAGTACACTCTCATTTTTATTCACTTTTCTTGTTATAATTTTGTTCCCGTGTCTTCTAACGTTCTAATGTTCTGATTGCCATTTTGAAGACGCTGTGTACTTCTGCCATCATCATAGAAGAGTTCCGTATTTGCAGGGAGAAAACATTGTTGTGTAGATCTTGTATCGGTAACAGAATAGACATGCATTTCGTGGACGCCAGCATAATTTTGTTTTTATAAACAAATACAAAAATAATTTCAGGACTTTACTTTCTTGTTAAAATTCATTTAAAAACGATTCAAATAATTCATTTTGACAATCTGAAAACATACTAAAAATCATTGAAAAATTAAGTGCAAACATGACACCCTCATCCCGAACACTCATAAATTGCGCAAAAAATGACCTTCAAAATTATTTTATTGGGTTAATAGGAGTGAATCGTATTCATTTCAGATGTGCCGATTCGAGAATAATGCGAATTTTTTTTTTAAACACGAAAAATTAATGCTTTCGTATCAAAATATTTTTTTAACATAGGTGGACAGGAAAGGCGACATTTTTTTGAAAATGACCCATATCATGGTGGTCAGTTTTATTGGTGGAGGGAACCGTAGTACCCGGAGAAAACCATCGACTTGTCGCAAGTCACTGACAAACTTTATCACATAATGTTACGAGTATATCGAGTACACCTCTCCATGAACGGGGTTCGAACTCACACATTTAGTGGTAATAGGAATGAATAAATTGTTGGTGTTTAACGCCACTTTCAGCAATATTTCAGCTATATCATTTAGTGGTGGAGGAAGCCGGAGTACCCGGAGAGAACCACTGACCTTGGGCAAGCATTTGATAAACCTTATCACTTGCGGCTGCGAGTCAAGTGCATCCTTTTTGGTAATTTACAAAGCTGGGCGCGAACCCACGCACATGTAGTTGTAAATCCAACGATCACGACGGCTGCTCTCTAATTATGACATGACAGAATCTGTGATAAGACAGGTTTATATAGTAGGTTTTTGTAAGTTTCCAGACTTACACTAGTATTCCCAAGTGGAAATGAGAAATTGGAATTCATAATTACATGCACATGTTCTCGTTGCACGGAATTACCACCACCCCTTTTTAAATTATTGTTTGCATATTTATTTTCAATCAAATTTCTTTATTATTTCATCTCTTCTTTTTTTTTCTTTTCTTTTTTTATCGTGTTCCTGTCAATATATCCATACAATCTTATGTTAACAACAACTTGAATATGCCGCGGCTCTATACACTTTTATTATTCACAAGGCAAGAAAGTTTAAAAGCTCAAAAATCGTACACCTGCTCGCTTCAGGTACGTGTAATGTACATTATTTCCATTATGCCATTCAAACTTGAGCATGTATCAATTATAAAAAGGCTTATCTTATCGCCTCTGTTCGTGTTTTCTATGTTTGACAACACGGTTATCCAAAAATGTATAATTGGGGTCCGTTGTTGAACTTGTGATTAAGCTAATCATATGATTAGCCATAATTTCATGAATCATTTCTAATCATATAATTAGCTAATTCAATGATTAAATAGGATTAGTTAATACATTGATTAAAAAAGAGTTCAGCAACACAATTTAATCATTGCATTAGCTAAGCAAGATCTTTCTTAAATTTCATTTCTTATGACGGAAGTAGATACTCACCACTGCTTTAGTCGTTAAGCAGTTGTGGCTAGTGAACTCTGAGTGTAATAAATGAAACGATAAGATAGGACAGGCTCCAAAAACTTTCGCGGATTATTTTTGGCGTAAATTTGAGAAACTGAAAGGAATATGATTTTTTGGTGGTACATTTTCTTTTAAGTAACAGGCATCGTTTCATTTATTACATGTATAGCATTATATGAATAAGATGCTCAAAGCTGGGGTTTACCGCATCGGTGATGTAATGGTTAGCGTGCTCGCCTCGAGTGTGGTAGATCGTGGGTTCGAGCCCCAGCCGGGTCAAACCAAAGGCTATAAAATTGGTATTTGTTGCTTCTCCGTTAAGGAGAAAGAGCAAAGGCTGGTTGGCTCGGAATCAGGAAAATATGTCCGGATGGGGAAGCATGTCTATCCGCCGACGGTTGTTTCAGTGAGCTAGCACTATAAAAATCCAACTGAGCGTGTTAGTCTAATTCAAAGCGGATCTCATCTTCATCTCATTGATAATTTACTTGTCATCGCCATGATATGGCTGAAATTGCTGAATTTGCGTTAAACAACAATCACTCACTCACTCTACGAAAGTCACATGACTGTGTCATAGCATACACATTTATATACAATCCCTGCAATGGTTAACGTTCTTTCCTCGGGCGCGGAAGAGATATGGGTTTGGACCGCGGGCACGTCACATCAGACTATAAAATTGGTATTTTTCGTTATTGCCCTTGCTAAACAATAAGCACTGTAGTAAGACAAAACACCAAAAAAACAATGTTATTCTGATTTAATTTGTTATTGTATATTTGTATTGTAATATGTTGTGTTGTATTCCTTTAACCCCTTTGGGATAAAAGTGGGCATCGCTAAAGATATGGTTGTTATAATTTGTCAAAGTAGCATGCAAAAGTATTATCCTTTATATAAAATTAGCGCACTTGCAAATTAGTGTATATATGTACTACTCAGAGTCTTATTAAGTTTGAGGGCCGTCGTGATCGTATGGTAGTTGGATTTACAACTACCTTTGCAATCAGTGCCTATCACCACTAACATTGTGGGTTCGAATCCCATTCGGCATGTCGGTGGCATTCTCCGAGCACTCTGTTTTCCGTCACCAATACAACTGACCGCCACGATTTAACTGAAATTTTGTTGAAAGTGGCGTTGAACATCATAAACATAAACCAACTTTCTTTCAGTTTTATAAACTTGCCCCCCCCCCTTTTCCACTCCCACTTTTCGGTCCACTCCTACGTCTTTTTGATTGTAGTTTCCTAACAATACACGTTGATGTAGGTTGTGGTTAGGTTCAGTTTAAGATTATCTATGATTTTTTTTTTCGTTTAAAACCCACGGAGTTGGAAATGATATGGAATTCCAACTTGTAAAACACATTTTTTCCCCTCTAGTATACTAAAATGTCAAAACATCCGGTTCTGAGTCCCTTTTTTTGTTTCATTTCCCAGAAATGTTATACCTTTTATACAGCTTTAATTATAGTACATACAATTAAAGGTAATGTGATAACTAGTAAAATTTATTTAAAATTGTTCAAAATATAATGTTAACATAATATGATAGCTCATTTAAAAAGAAAAAAAAAAGGTTAAATACAATTTTAAAATAATATTATAGCCATAAAAATTAGAATGATCAAATAATGCACCCTCATTAATTGTATGAAAAAAAAGGTGAAAATCATAGTGAGTAGGTGTCCTCTGAAATATATTACCTCAACCATTTTTTGCTTTCTATATATTTTTCTTTAAAACAAAATTTCACGATGATAAATAATATCCATACTTGTTTCAATCACTAGAACCACGTGTGGATAGAAATGTCATTTCACTTTCATAGAAACACATTTTAAACAAGGGGGCCGTCGTATGTAATCTGTGCCTATCACCACTGATGTTGTGAGTTAAAATTCCGCTCAGGGTGAGGTATACAACATTATGTGATAAAGTTTGACAATGACTTGCGGCAGATCGGTGGTTTTCTCCTGGTACTCCGGTTTCCTGAACCAATGTATAGTTAAAGATAAAGTTACTACCTTTTCTGCAAACTTTTTATATACATTTTCTTTAATGTTTTATTTAAAATCGTTGATTGGTTTGTTTTATGGTATTAGTATTTAACGCTACTTTCAACAATATTTCAGTTATATCGTGGAGGAAAATGAAATACCCGGAGAAAACCATCGACCTGCTGCAAAACACTAACAAACGTTATCATATAATGTTGTATCGAGTACACCTAGACATGAGCGGGATTCGAACTCACGACATTAGTGGTGATATGGACGGATTGTATAGATACTTGCAAATCTAACTACCATACGATCACGACCACGAAGATCCCCAGCATATTATCTGATAGCGTTACTCCAAGACTATATGTTTTCACGAAGGTCCCCAGCATATTATCTGATAGCGTTACTCCAAGACTATATGTTTTCACGAAGGTCCCCAGCATATTATATGATAGCGTTACTCCAAGACTATATGTTTTCACGAAGGTCCCCAGCATATTATATGATAGCATTACTCCAAGACTATATGTTTTCAGACAATTTGTCTTTTTTTTTTAAGGTACTTATGTTTTCTCTACTGTATTTATCAACTTGTCAAGCAGACCGGAGGAACCACACCTCAATGACAGGGACTAGTCATAGCTTTACAAACGATTCAAAGGCTATCATGTCAGAAAGCATGAGTTATGATCTAGGACAATTGACGATTGTCCCACATTATTATAGACATATCGATAAAGTGCCTTATCCAATCGCATGCAGTCCATACCACGCTCACAGCTCTGAAAGGTCGGTATGTCCGTGGAAATTTCAGAAAAATATCGACCAGAACAGAATACCAAGGGAAATAACTGAGGCAGTTTGCAGAGTCAGAAATACTGAAGTGTGTGGACAGTCTACGGCAAGCAGACACGTGATACGAAATGGATGCGAAAAACACGAGTGTCGAGAAGTTAAATATTACATCACAGTATTAAGACGAATTTCTCCTGACAGTAATCATTACGTTGAAATACTCGAACCTGTTTCGGCTGGCTGCACGTGTATGTGCAGTGAATTGAAACCTGTACCTCCTGCCAGAAGAGCAACCATTTGTGATTGATGATTCGTTATTATTATCATTATTATTATTCCCATGGAAACCTAAGGATTGAAGATATTTTTGTTTTCTTTATTCCTTATGTCTGCAGCATTTTTTTTTTTTAATATTTTTATTATTTTATTTTATATAAAATATTTTTACAGATTCGTATAAATGTGCTTCTTTTTTTTTATATTTTGTTCACACTTAACTCAGTTCAGTTGTTTTCTTGAAAAATTCGAAGTAAGAATGTTTGAAGATACCAAAGGGGTAATCAGAAGATACTAAAGGGGTAACCAGAAGATACTAAAGGGGTAACCAGAAGATACTAAAGGGGTAACCAGAAGATACTAAAGGGGTCACCAGAAGATATTAAAGGGGTAACCAGAAGATACTAAAGGGATAACCAGAAGATACTAAAGGGGTAATCAGAAGATACTAAAAGGGTAACCAGAAGATACTAAAGGGGTAACCAGAAGATACTAAAGGGGTAACCAGAAGATACTAAAGGGGTAACCAGAAGATACTAAA
>MJUT01023840.1:321014-331284 GCA_002080005.1 Gigantidas platifrons
TAGTACAAAGTCAGTGAGCTAGCACTACAACAATCTAACTAAGCCCAATGATCTCTAGTACAAAGTCAGTGAGCTAGCACTACAACAATCTAACTAAGCCCAATGATCTCTAGTACAAAGTCAGTGAGCTAGCACTACAACAATCTAACTAAGCCCAATGATCTCTAGTACAAAGTCAGTGAGCTAGCACTACAACAATCTAACTAAGCCCAATGATCTCTAGTACAAAGTAGAAATAATCATCATCTCATTTGTACGTAACTTGTTCTCGTCATGATATATTTGAAAAATTGTCATTTTAAACAACAATCACTCACTCCCAGTAATTCCAGATATGCATGTATAGGTTTGTTTGATGGTGTTTAACGCCACTTTCCACAATATTTCAGTGATAACGTGGCGGTCAGTTTTATTGGTGGAGGAAACCTGGAGGGAACTGAGAAAATCACCGACCTGTGACAAGTCATTGATTGTATTGATTGTTATTACTCTATTTTATTTAACTGGTCGGGCGGAGTTAACCTTTACATTTACATGAGAGCATTCGATTTTATTTTGTGTATGTACAGGGCAGTTCCCGTTATTGACATTATTGAACTGTATTCAGCAGTGTCACCGAAATCAATTCATACAAAAGGAATAGAACGCACGATTGAATATAGCTGTATAAATGAAATTGATCAGGTAACCTGCCCCTCCTAAATACATGGACTTTCCTGTAATCAGTCAACCCGTGTTAAGGCACGCCCAACCAGTTGAAAAAAAATAGAGTAATATCTGGCGCGCCTTGAATTATCTATTTTGTTCATATTAAAGCATGTTGTGTATATATCCAGCCTATATGATCGACAGTAAGACAGGGGGTACATCAAGTTCAAATGACACCCCGCCACTTTTGGGATCAAAATAACCGAAGGATAATTTTACATGAGACACAGCTCATTTATCAAGTCTTGTTTTTATTAGGGGCCGACCATTCATTTCTTAAGGTGGAGCTGATTTTTGTTTGCCCCGATCCAGTTTTCACATGCAACAAAAAAAATAATATTTTATTTTTGGATGTTTTCTTTAAACTGTACCAGAATCAGATTATTTATCTTTTGCATCTTTTAGGTAAATTATTTTTTCTATATTCTGCTTCAGGAAAAAAAAACGTCAAGACTTAACTTAAATAACAAACTTAAAATTCATTCATTTAAATATATATTTCCAGCTAATAACACAGTACATGGAAATAAACAAATTAAAAAATATATATATCAAGAGGTATTTCATAGCTAATGAAGGATGTCATATTAGAATATTTATTTTGAAGCTAATGTATATTTTGAAATAGAGCGCGCTGTTCTATCTGTAATAGTTATACACTGAGGTATAGGTGTTTCTGGATTCGAAACCATGAGGGCCGGAGGCCCGAGGGGTTTCTAATCCAGAAACACCTATACCGAAGTGCATAACTAACTTACTCCCCAGGTTATTCTAAATACACGAACTATTCATTACAGAGTGTCATAGAAAACAAAAACAATAAATACAGAAACATTTAATTCCATAAAACGATACATTTTTGTGGTTTCCCCATTGGGTACCCCTTCTTTAAAGATAGATTGAAGGTCTGAGTTGTATTTAAGGATTAAACAGATTGATTGGTTAATAATGAAAGATAATGCTGAATACTAGTTATTCAATATTCTGTTACAACATTATCTTTAGGAATGATAGACTTTTGTAGAAAATGGATATTAACCAAAAAACCATATTGTCACAAATATTACTCAGAACAGCCAAATAAAGTAAGTAAGAATATATATTGAATATTACAAAGTATTTTTCGACCCATAAACTTATAAGTTTTTAAGTTTTTAAGTGTCAATGTTTTTTTTACCACGGAAAACAGACTTGGATTCAGACAATTGAAAAAGGGGTTTCAGAATAAAAAAAAATGTGATTACAGTCTAATTTTTCACAATTTTAATATAATTTTAACAAATTTTTCGAGAAAAATAGGGACCCCCCCCCCCTCTCCGAAATCCTCCCTACTGGATCCACCAATGGATAAACTTTTGCAAGAGTGCCGACATTTAATATGTTTTCTCTTTACAGTACTTTCCCCGCCAACTTTTTTTTTCAATTATTTATTATAATTTAGTTTTTCCTTTTTAACAATTGCTTGGATGTTTTAGACTATAATTTATTAACAAGATTTTTTACTATGCTTCATTAATAAAATCTTCATGTTTTCTTTTTCAGTTTTTCAAGATCCAGTTTTCGTGTTATCTTCAGCTGAATGGTAATTAATTACTTCATTGTTGTAGGCACAATAGGCCGTGCTCATAGGGTGTGAAGACAAGGGTTTCCAGAAACCCCCTGTCGTCACACCCTGTGAACACAGGCTATTGTTCTAATAACAATGAAGTAATTCATAGTATTCAGTTTCAGAGATAGAAAGTGTATGGTTTAACAATAGACCTGGGGTGTAAAGTCTAATCGTATATGGGTTTTTTTATTTCACGCCGTAGCATAGACGATAAGGTTTGTCATACAATTCATCTTGTCGTGTCAATCGAACACAAACAAAATGGCGTCTGCACGGGTAAGTTGTGTTTTATTCAGTGGTGGTTTTTTGTTTGTTAAAGCTTCTCCACGACGTTTATTTTATACAGACTGGAATAGGTCGACTTGTTCAGCTTTTAAATATATGAATAGGTGGTGAATTTCCCACTACAACATGTATCAATACCAATGGGTGGGGATTTTTTAGCTATCATACAAGAATAGCAATGATTTGATTTGATTTATTGTGTTGAACGCCACTTTCAGCAATATGTCAGCTATATCATGGCGACCAGTTTTAGTGGTGGAAGAAGCCTGAGAGAACCACCGACTATGGGCAAGTAACAGTTAAACTTTATCACATGCCGCTGAGAGTCGAGTGCACCCATTTTGTAATATACAAAGCCGAGCGCGAACCCACACCGTATTGATGATAGGCTTCTTGTATGAGTTGTTACGTAATCAAATTACCTATGATCGATCAATGAAGTATATTTGTACAATACCATGCAGTTTTTTTATTTTCCAAAACAAATACTTCTATTTAAAAATTGTTTGTCCTTCAAGTACTTTTTCTTTTGGCCATTGTGTAGTCTGTTCTTCTTCGATATACGGTTTCTGATTACCAGTCTGGTATCTTCAAACTCTTCTTAACCCGCTTCAGGGGCCTCGGAGCTGGGTGGGGGGGCTTGTTTTGGAAGCAATTGGAATAAGCTGGATATATTTATCATGGAAGCATAAAATGTTCATAAAAACAAAGAGGTATACCGACGGGTATTAAGGGTACGTTTAAAGCCAATTATTATATGACTTCAGATAATGTATTTTTCTGATTGGCTGACGTCTCTACTAAGTTTAACGATCTTTAAATTCTCCCTCGCCAGCTCGTCCGAATTTAAATTATTTCTTATCTAACTCATATGGGCACATAAAAAGACAACACATAAATTAGGTTTGGTTGCTCGCAGTAACTTTTCTTCTTTTTTCTTGCGAAACAACTTTTAATACTTAATTATAAACATGACAATGTACTAAATAAACATGAAAAAAAAATCAACTCTGCAGCGAAAAACTGATAACTTCTGGATCGTAGTTACTGTGAGCACCTTCGATAATGAAATTATTCAAACAGACCTTTATATATCTTTTAAAATACTCCACCCTAATTACCGCCAAGAATTTTCTCGTGCAAATGATACCCGTTACTACATGTATTTAAAACCTGTAATATGCATACTATCGAAACAGGTTACCCAACTTTATTTATATCTTACATATATAGTTAAAGGGAAAAACCCATTATCAAACGAAAAGAAATACATTTAAATTCTCCCTCGCCAGCTCGTCCGAATTTAAATTATTTCTTGTCTTAACTCATATGGGCACATAAAAAGACAACACATAAATTAGGTTTGGTTGCTCGCAGTAACTTCGATTAAACAAAGGACGATAAAACATTATTGAACTAAATGCCAAGATTCAAAGAGACCGACATTTGTGATCGTAAATTATCTTTAATGTACCCATCTTTAGCCCTATCTGATGACCAACGACCATGTGCTTTTAACAATCTCTCAGAAACACCTTTATTAGCAGCAGTTGAGGCCCCTCCACTTCTCAAACTATGAAGGCCGAATCTCGACTTATCAAAACCAATATCGTCTAAAGCTTTAAGTAAAATCTCTCGTGCTCTCGTATAGGACAATGGACAATTAATTTTATTCAATTTATACGTTTTTTGTGACTTGTAAAAACACAGAGTACGAACAATGAAACACTCAGGATTAGAATTTAAATCTGCCAGCTGTACATACTTCTTTAACCAAGTGACTGGGCACAAATCATTCCCCGTTTTGGCGATAACTACAGTATTGCCCCTTCTATAAATATCAGTTTTACTCTGATCTAAAGTTAACTCAACATGACTATCATGAAAAATTATATTTTTCATTTTAATATTGGACAACTCGCTATAACGTAAAAAGCCTGAAAACCCTAAAAGACATAATACACAAAGCCTCAATTTACTCAAATCATTTTCATCACCATATTTCGATACAATTAAACGCAACATTTCAGGCGTAAAAGGTTCTTTTTAATTAACAGGTTTTCCAAGAATTCTGCAACCACCCTCTATTACCAACGATAAAAATTTGTCCGAGCAAGGGTTGGAAGTAAAATTAAAATCATGATACCATTTAATTGCATAAAAATGTGATTCCAGAACTGCAACACTAACGCCTTGTTGAATAAGTCCGCCAATATAAACTAT
The DNA here is from genome assembly GCA_002080005.1 of Gigantidas platifrons. Lineage (NCBI taxonomy): Eukaryota > Metazoa > Mollusca > Bivalvia > Mytilida > Modiolidae > Gigantidas > Gigantidas platifrons. The sequence goes on from MJUT01023840.1 coordinate 325,840, forward strand.
TACTGTAGTCGACGTCGCTGGTGAAGACTGTAAAGAGCACATATTACACCATTTTCTAAATTTTTCGAAATAAAACTTGTATTTACTGACTGTATTACTCGACTTTGAAGCCTCGACAATAGACGGTAAAGCATGATTCACACTGGTAAACCTTGAATCTTTGGCAAAATTTTCAAACTGTTTCCACTGGGACTGTAAATATAAAAAAAAATATAATTAACATCATGGAAAAAAAATACAAATGTAATAATAATAAACAAAGTTAATTCTTCTGCTTATTACATTATACAAACAGCATATATATAACATTTTAAATAACTATCTCTAATATAACATACTCTCTTCACAATATAAATTCATTCACATTTTAGTCCGTACATTATAGCCACACTGCGTGACTTCACTAATCTTAAACTAGTCACACTGCGTGACCTCTATATTCACAATCTAGTCACACTGCGTGACATCTACATATTAACATTCTAGTCACACTGCGTGACATCTATATCAACAATCTCGTCACACTGCGCGACACAAATATTAAATCTATCACATTGAGTGACGTTATAAAACAAGTCTCTAATGAAATTCTATCAACAAAACTAATACACTGCTATTAAAAGGCTGTTTAGCAAATATACTGTTTCCTTGCGATCCTGGTTGGAAAAAAATTCTGGGATTTTTATACTCTCTTAAATCCTTGATATAACTGATATTTATCTGTAAAACGATTTATAATCATGGGCCAAAACAAGGCGGACTTCCACTTAGGAATTACCAGAGTACCTCTGGCCTTACACATCCGCATATGACTTATAGTCCTAGATATTAAATGTACAGGAGGAACAATCCAGTTGTTATATTTTGACCAGTTATAAGCGAATGCATCAACACCGGAAGTGCCTGGTGTAAAAAAGCTAGAAAAGAATACAGATACTTTTTTGTTTTTGTTGTCTGCAAATGTGTCGCAAGTGAACGGACCCCATAATTTGTTGAAAAAATCAAAAATGTTTTGAGAAACTCCCCAATCATCAAAATCAAACATTTTACTGAGAAAATCTGTCTCGCAATTTTCATCTCTGGGGATCCATTCAACCTCTAATAAAATATTATATGATAAACATAAATGAAAAATATGCAAACTAATATTTTGTAACTCAGGTTTCATACTGCCCTTTTTAACAATTTTAACAACATTTTGATTGTCTGTATAAAGTTTTACCATTTTTCCTTTTAAATCATCATACAATGATTCTAAAACGTTACTAACAGTTTTTAACTCTCTCCAAGTAGAACTCTTTGTTCTGTTTTCCATCTCCCACATAAAATGAACAACATTGTTATTTTCTAACGCAAAGCCTGCTCCTGCGTATTCGCTAGCATCAGAAAAAATAATACGTTCAAATTTCTTATAAAAAGGTGTAACACATCTAAAATCTATACTATCAGCATGAAAATACCAAAATCTAAGTTCTTGAACAATATTGTCATTAAATTCAATCACTGAATCCCAATAATTTCTACAACAAATTGCCATATGTAAATGTCTAGTCATAATTTGACATATATTACCCAAAGCGGGCATCATTGAAATAATTTTACCACATACCTTTGCTAAATTTCTACAAGTTAAAGGCAAACTTCCTTCCACTAAAGCTAATATAATATTTTTCAATGTCTCAAATTTTTTCTGTGGAATTTCTAATGTTCCACTTGATAGATTCCAAATAAAACCCAGCCATTCAATTGACTGAACTGGTTTCCAGACGCTTTTTTCCTTATTCGCAATAAAACCTGATTTTATCAAATTTCCTCTAACTTGAACGGACATTTTTTCACAAAGTTCGTAATTTTCTGCTGTTCCCAAACCATCATCAAGATAAATTACAATAGGAAATCCTAACGATCTCCAATATTTAACTAAAACCCTTACAACTTTTGTGAAAATATGCCCGCTAGAACAAAGACCAAATGGAAGTACTGAAAAGGTAAAATATCTGGTTTTGTTGCTAAATTGCCATGAAAATCCTAAAAAAATTTGATGATGTTCATGGATATCTATATGATGATACCCTGATTTAAGATCAAATTTATACATGTACTTTGAATTATTTGCAAAAGCCAGCGCTTCATTTACACCCTCGAATTTTACTTTTTGTTTATCTACAAATTTGTTTACATGTCTTAAATCAAGTACAAGGCGTTCTTTACCTGAACCGTTAACAGAAACCGTTAGTGGGTTTACTACAAAAGGTGGACACGTGACTTCATTGAAACAATTATTTACTATAAGTTCAGATATCGCCCTTTCAACAAAAATTGAATGCTTATAAGAAGACAAATTATTCCGTAGCATAACAGAAGTGGGTTCGGAAACAAATGGTATTCTGTACCCTAATGATATTACATTCAAAATATAATCACTAGCATTTAGAACATTTTTCCAAAACTGACAATGATTTTTTAAGCTTCCTTTAACGTTTACACGATTTTTGCAGGATTTTACTTCATAATTAATATCAATGTAAAAATTATACTCAACTTCATTTACTGTGGTCTTTTTAGAAATAACAGGATCATCACTGTGTCTTTGGTGTCTGTTCCTTGGGAGCTCCGAGTGCCGCTGTTGCTGTGGTTCCTTTAAGGGGGCAGAATCTAGCGTAGTGTCCTGGTTGATTACAATAGAAACATTTTCCAACGAACTGTTGTTGTCCTCGACTGCCGTCTCCGTTGAACTGGCTAAAGCCACGAAAAAAGTTCTTAGCGTTGAACTTTGCTCCACCGCGTGATGCCAACTTGTCTGATATAATGGTTCTCTCTGCAGGCCTGTCATATGGTTTACTGCGACGCTTTGTTGTTGCTCTGGCGATAGCTGTACGGAGATTAGCAGCATCGTCCTTATCATCAGCGAGAGGAGAGTCCAAATATTCCTGCACGGTGTCCCATCCATGTTTATCGGCAATTTTGAGAATTGTATTCCTCTTCCGCAAAATCTCCCCCTCTTCAGTCAACAACTTAGAAGCAGCAGTTAAATCTCTAATCTTGATTAAACTTTCCAACTTCGCTAACTTATCTGCACGTTCAGAGTTAAATGAATGTTGGATACGGTTTCCTTCGTGTTTAAAAACAAAGTCTCTGGCTTCAACTCCTGTCTGTTTCTCGTTTTTAGCGAAACGACTTTCAAAATGTTGTATTATGTTAATCTTCTGCTGTTCTAAAGCATTGGTCAACACGGTAGAAAATAAAGACACTGCACCATCTGTTGACAATTCAGTACCGTCATTAGCCCTGGAACTAGATTTTCGCTGTGCAGTTTCGGTAACTATTTCCGAATCGGACCCTGACTCTGACATACTATACTGGGAAAAAAATCAACTCTGCAGCGAAAAACTGATAACTTCTGGATCGTAGTTACTGTGAGCACCTTCGATAATGAAATTATTCAAACAGACCTTTATATATCTTTTAAAATACTCCACCCTAATTACCGCCAAGAATTTTCTCGTGCAAATGATACCCGTTACTACATGTATTTAAAACCTGTAATATGCATACTATCGAAACAGGTTACCCAACTTTATTTATATCTTACATATATAGTTAAAGGGAAAAACCCATTATCAAACGAAAAGAAATACATTTATAAAACATTATAATCATCTCGTCGTTTTGTGTACCTTGTTGGAATGTTATAATCACCTGGTGTGACGTCACGGCAGGTAAATATAACATTTCAACAAGGTAAACAAAAGAACATTTCGTGATCAAAGCTTATTTTAAGGGTGAAAGAAACATATAAAATGTGTCATATAATAAAATAATTAATGACTTTCAATTCGGTGGATACCAGGATTTATTAACCCAAGAATAATATATTTACCTCGGTCCTTAGGGGCCTCGGTAAATATAATAGTCTTGGGTTAAAAAAAATCCTTATAATAACCTTTTTCTTTTGTTTTTATTTTGCTTCGTCATATGTTTTTTTGTTGCTTGTCATGGTTTTGAAAATATGCCATTAATCTGAAATATCTTGACTAATCCTGTAATTTGTAATTTGATTGGTTAACAAAGCCGGGGGTATCAGCCCGTATCCCCGTGGTAGGACCGGGGATAGGGACAGTAGTTTTCTGTAAAATGACGTCTCATCATTGCTTCATACTTTTACTCATTTTGAAAAATAAATTACAATAAGAAAATGGTAAAACAATTTACGAATTTCCCCACATATCCGTTCCGATGTTAATTTTTCTGTTTGTAAAAAGGGGAGATAATCGAAATTTGTCGTCTGCTAGTAAAAAGAAATGGCAAAAGCGTCACGGTTTGTGAGTGGTTTTTCTACTTAGTAGTGCTAGTTTTAGACCGAAATTTCTGTCTCCTGTGTGCATATATTCGCTATTCCATGTTCTATTTTCTTTATGTGGACGTTTTTTTTTGTTTTTTTTTTAGATTTTACTGTTGCACCACAGACACAGTAAAAATAATCGAAAAAAATAAAATAAACGTCCAAACACAGGCACTAGACGTTTTGTCTATTAATATATTGGACACTATTTTCTGCCCATTGCTTATGTTATATTCATATTGACAAAACGTCTAGTGCCTGTGGTCCAAATAAAGAAAATAGAACATGGAATAACGAATATATGATCAATAAATCATACAGTTAGGTGACAAAAGTATTTCACGTTTTGTGTACACAACGTCACGCTACCAGATAAGAATGTACTTCGGTTGCCTATAACTATTTAGACACCATAATTTCCAAAATATGACGTGTTCGTGACGTAATTTTCATGTGCGTACCACAGGCGCTCGGGTACACTGTGATTTTCATTATTTCATTAAAACTAAATATTTTTTCGTTTAGTGCCTCTATTATAACCCTCTCCACGCAGAATCACATAATTTTGACGTATTTTACACATTTTGATACAACCCGTTTTTTTCTACAAATACTATAATATCAACAAGGCCGGCAACTCGCCGCCATTTATTTGGGTTACTGGACATCATGAAATTTCCCCTACCTCGGTTAAATAGTAAATTTCTCCTTGGAAAGTCACTTTCTCGCCGTAACAGCCGCGGTCGTCGTTTTCTAATATATTATTCCGTTCATCAGAGAATATTATTTTATTCCATTGTTATTGTATTGTCCAGTGTAGTCTATTTCGGCACCATTGCGCACGATTTTTTATTTACAGCACCGGAAGTTTCTGAATTGTTTTAGGGGAGGTAAAACTTTTTTCAAACTTTTCCGGATGACCTCAGCTTTTATCGTTGATACATACGAAGAAATCAAGGGCATCACAAAGGATCAGAAAAAAGGCGCGAAATATAAACTGAGAGAAGGAATTTGCTGCAATAAAATGGAAATTTGGAGAAAAAGAGAAGAGATCAACAAATCAACAGAGAAAATAGATGTAGTTAATTAAAAGCTACATAACA
>MJUT01023840.1:340405-357263 GCA_002080005.1 Gigantidas platifrons
ATACTAAAGGGGTAACCAGAAGATACTAAAGGGGTAACCAGAAGATACTAAAGGGGTAACCAGAAGATACTAAATGGGTCACCAGAAGATACTAAAGGGGTCACCAGAAGATACTAAAGGGGTAACCAGAAGATACTAAAGGGGTAACCAGAAGATAATAAAGGTGTAACCAGAAGATACTAACGGGGTCACCAGAAGATACTAAAAGGGTAACCAGAAGATACTAAAGGGGTAACCAGAAGATACTAAAGGGGTAACCAGAAGATACTAAAGGGGTAACCAGAAGATACTAAAGGGGTAACCAGAAGATACAAAAGGGGTCACCAGAAGATACTAAAGGGGTAACCAGAAGATACTAAAGGGGTAACCAGAAGATACTAAAGGGGTAACCAGAAGATACTAAAGGGGTAACCAGAAGATACTAAAGGGGTAACCAGAAGATACTAAAGGGGTAATCAGAAGATACTAAAGGGGTAACCAGAAGATACTAAAGGGGTAATCAGAAGATACTAAAGGGGAAACCAGAAGATACTAAAGGGGTAATCAGAAGATACTAAAGGGGTAACCAGAAAATACTAAAGGGGTAACCAGAAGATACTAAAGGGGTAATCAGAAGATACTAAAAGGGTAATCAGAAGATACTAAAGGGGTAATAAGAAGATACTAAAGGGGTAACCAGAAGATACTAAAGGGGTAACCAGAAGCTGTAAATCAAAGGATTTACAATGGTCAAAAGATACCAAAGGGGTAATCAGAAGCTGTAAATCAAAGGACAGACATTACAATGGTCAAAAGATACCAAAGGGGTAATCAGAAGCTGTAAATCAAAGGACAGACATTGCAATGGTCAAAAGATACCAAAGGGGTAATCAGAAGCTGTAAATCAAAGGACAGACATTGCAATGGTCAAAAGATACTAAAGGGGTAATCAGAAGCTGTAAATCAAAGGACAGACATTGCAATTGTCACAATATACTAAAGGGGTAATCAGAAGCTGTAAATCAAAGGACAGACATTGCAATGGTCAAAAGATAATAAAGGGGTAATCAGAAGCTGTAAATCAAAGGACAGACATTGCAATGGTCAAAAGATACTAAAGGGGTAACCAGTAACCAGAAGCTGTAAACAAAGGACAGACATTGCAATGGTCAAAAGATACCAAAGGGGTAATCAGAAGCTGTAAATCAAAGGACAGACATTGCAATGGTCAAAAGATACCAAAGGGGTAATCAGAAGATACTAAAGGGGTAACCAGAAGATACTAAATGGGTAACCAGAAGATACTAAAGAGGTAATCAGAAGATACTAAATGGGTAACCAGAAGATACTAAAGAGGTAATCAGAAGATACTAAATTGGTAACCAGAAGATACTAAATGGGTAACCAGAAGATACTAAAGGGGTAATCAGAAGCTGTAAACAAAGAACAGACATTGCAATGGTCAAAAGATACTAAAGGGGTAATCAGAAGCTGTAAACAAACGACAGACATTGCAATGGTCAAAATATACTAAAGGGGTAATCAGAAGCTGTAAACAAAGAACAGACATTACAATGGTCAAAAGATACCAAAGGGGTAACCAGAAGCTGTAAATCAAAGAACAGACATTACAATGGTCAAAAGATACCAAAGGGGTAATCAGAAGCTGTAAACAAAGAACAGACATTGCAATGGTCAAAAGATACTAAAGGGGTAACCAGTAACCAGAAGCTGTAAATCAAAGGACAGACATTGCAATGGTCAAAAGATACTAAAGGGGTAATCAGAAGATACTAAAGGGGTAACCAGTAACCAGAAGCTGTAAACAAAGAACAGACATTGCAATGGTCAAAAGATACTAAAGGGGTAATCAGAAGCTGTAAACAAAGGACAGACATTGCAATGACCAACAAAAGTACAAACAAGGATCTACAAAACACTAAACAGAAAGCTAAAGATTTAGCAACACGAACCCCACAAAAAAGGGACCTAGAAGTGTAAATATTACCCCTTCACTAGTGGACTCTTGTCAAAAATAACGTTTTTCCCATTGTCTGGTATAATCATTGACCAATCTAATTAAAATTAGATCTGCACACTGGCTCTCTATTTCTATCGTTTTTCTTTTTTTGGTCGCTCACACACGAGTGACCCAAAAAAAAAACCGATAGAAAATAGGGATCAAGTGCGTAGATCTAATTTTAGATTGATTGATTGATTGATTGATTGATTGATTGATTGATTGATTGATTGATGTTTAACGAGCAATGTTTCAGCTATATTCAGGACGAGAACATGTTTACAATAAATCAATACGTAGCTTGAAAACAGGGGACGGATAGTCCAACGGGCAAAAAAATGTAAACGCAACGGGACTCGAAGCAAGGAAAGGTAATGGGTAGGGACGGAGAATTTAGCCAGTGCAACAGGTCTCCTATTGACCACGCATCATGAGCATAATGCTCATAATGAGCTGTTACACTAGGTTCTTTAACGTGCGAAGAGCGTGGCAATCTCTCAACACGGGACCTCGGTTTTATTTACGTCTCATCCGAAGGACGGGCTGGTTGTGAATTTATGCATTCCGCACAACCGACGGACGCCCCGTCAAGCCTAAGAAGCTCTCGGTCCCATTTCTATACCTCAGGGGTCCCGCAGGGTTGGCTCCTTTTAGAGGACTAGTGCCCCTAGGACGGAGAAACCTGGTGTCTATTCTACCCCCGGCTCACCCTCTGGGAGGGGGGTTAAATTAATTTTAGAGTCACAAGTCATTTTATACGTGTTTTTATTGGTTTAAAAAGTTGAGTACATTTTCGTATGTACTGAATCTGAAAATAGACATCATTCCCAAGGCGTTGCGCGCCGTTGTCTTCAGGCGATTTTCTTTAAATGAGGCACCTTTGGGGTTATTTAAATTTATTTCTGATTATTTGCCTGATTTTGAAAAAATAAATATATGTTTCAATATCAGCAAAAAAAGTTTGAATTAATTTATAAGGATTGATCGAAATTATTTGTTCGGTTCATTCGGTTATTTCTTCATGAATCGAACAAAAATTGCGATCAATTCTTAATTCGGTTGTTTCGAATCATGTCAATTCCGACCACGTTCCGTCTTTTTCGTGTCTTGACGTCTGAACAAATAGGCAGGCGACTTCCGGTGTTTACCCTATTACTGTGACGTCAGCATATCATAGTCGTAGATGCGGTAGATTATAAGTAATTGTAATATGGAGACGCCAAGGAAACCGCTGAATAAATACTGGTGTTCGGTACCCCACTATCTGTCTTATATAAGAAATATATACATAAAGGCAGATCGTTTTCCTTTCATGATGCTGACAGCCGCAAATAAAGAAAGAAAACAAATGTAATTTTAAAGAATTATTTGTCTCTGCGTTGAAGTCTTTGATACAAATAAAATAATTTAATTGATATCTGTCTTTTACAGAAAATGTTAAGATATTTTTAACTTGAGAATCGAACGTTAAAACGGCACATATCGATTGAAGTTTTTGTTGTGTACATTGATACCGAAAGCTCAGGGCCTTTAGTGCCATCGAAATCACGTGATCTGGCAGACGAAAATAACAAAATTTTCACGGAATGGAAATGATTCGAAACAACCGAATTAAATTGAATCTTTGACGTAATTCATAAAAAAAATAAGTTAAAATCGCAGAAATATTGCTCTAAGGGAAGTAACTCGAATTTAACTATTTACATTTTAAACAGCATTTTTATATATATACTCCCCGACCAGTATATGCCATCTCATTTGATAAATCTTAAAAACCAACTTAGATATCGTTTATTGAACATGTGAAAACTGTTTTGTGTTCGTCTGATATCCAGCTTCCTAGTTACCAATGACAATAAAGTTGCACTTACGGTTGTGCGCAAGAAAATACTATGGAAAATCAGATTAACAATTATGAGAATTTTGTTGTTTTTCGATAATACGACTGGAATTAAAGCAATATACGGCATGAGTGAACAACTTAGAAAAAAAGATCAAGCGTTGTTTTTTTGGAATTATACCATCATATGTTTCTTCCAACTCCTAAAATATGTGATATTTAAAATGAAAATTGCCAAAAAGTGCATAAAATTTAATCCCAAACAATTAAAAAAAATCAATTGTTTTTTTACATTTAAATCTTTTTTCCATCTAAGTGTGTTATACAGAATTTTTTAAATAATAAAAAAAATCTTTTATTTGGTTCAAATATATCTGATATAAATAACCCGCCAAAGCAGTCAAGCATATTAGCCCCAATGGCTCTCCATAACAGGGAATTCCCAGTACATCGGAACGAGGTTAAGGTCAAAAAAGGTCCCATCGGAGAACTGTCAACAATCGATAACTTAAACACGAGGTTAAAACTCCTGTTTTAAAAGGATATTATTATTTTTTTATTAGTTCATAGCATAATATGTTTGTATGAATACAGATTCATTCAAACGATAGGTATCGTATATTTTACAAGGTGTGTTTCCGTAAGACCATCGGAATGAGGTAAACCCAGTATATATGATCATACAGTTGGGTGACAAAAGTATTTCACGTTTTGTGTACACAACGTCACGCTACCAGATAAGAAGGTACAGGCAATGGACAAAAGTATTCGCACGCTTCCAATTTTCCCTATATATTTCATATAAAACAACAATTTTTCAGAAGCTTATCCCGAAGTCAATTCACACCCGATTTCAATAATTTGTATATCAATAAAAGCATAATTTTATGTAGTTTTACTGTATAATTTCAAAATAATTTTCTATGATAAACATTTTGAGAATATACAAGCTAAACACACAACTGAATTAATTTCTTTCGAAATACAATGCTTTGATAGTACATTTGTAGACAAATTATTTAAGTCTGTGTTTAAATCATGGCGATTTGAAAAACATGCTTCAAAACGTAATTTCAAAATTACTACTATAAACTACATATCTTTCTGCTTTTGTTGATAAAATAATGATTAAAATCGGACGTGAATTGATGTACTTCGGTTGCCTATAACTATTTAGACACCATAATTTCCAAAATATGACGTGTTCGTGACGTAATTTTCACGTGCGTACATAAAATATAAACGCTACAAAAAGGGAGTTTCCAACATGTCTAGAAAAACAAAAGAGATGAGCACTGACTAAAAACGGCAGGCATTACAGCTACTTCAGGATGGATTAAAAAAAATCAGAAATCGGAAAGATCATTGGATTTAGTCGATCTGCAGTGTATAAATTTTTAAAACGATTTGATCTGCAGTGTATAAATTTTTAAAAAGATTTGATCAATGGGAAAATATAGAAAACAAGCCGCCAACAGGTCGACCCAGATCTACGAGCAAGCAAGGTGAGCGTACATTGATAACGCTTGTAAAACAGGATCATACAAGAAGAAGCTTTCGCGATTTGATGAATGAATTTAGTCAGGCTGTTCCAGTTCCTATTTGTAAAAAGGTCAATTCAAAGACGATTGAGTAATTTATGGCTTTCACAAGAGAATTGTTCCGAAAAAACTGACGATTTTGTTGAAAATAGAAAAAATCGTGCGCAATGGTGCCGAAATAGACTACACTGGACAATACAATAACAATGGAATAAAATAATATTCTCTGATGAAATGTGGTGTTAACTAGGTAAAAATTCACGTGTGTATGTGTGGTGAAAAACGAAAGAAAGGTGGAACACGCAATGCTTAGGACTGTATGGAAGTCGTAATAGCGGCGCCCGTGTGTCTAATGTTTTGGGGATGTATTTGTAAAGACGGGTTTGGTACAATCACAGATGTAGAAGGAAATATTAACTCGGCTAAGTACATAGACATTTTTGACAATAATCTTTTGTCAGTCGTTTTAAAATTCGAAAATTATGAGTGGATTTTCCAAGATGGCAGCGCCACCGGTACACCAGTCCGTACAGACAAAATTGTAGAAAGATGACAATGATGTCGATTGTCTTGATTGGCCATCCCAATCACCAGACCTTAATATAAATGAAAATATTTAAAAATTAATTAAAATACGATTAGAACTGGAAAAATACAATTCATTCCAAGGATGACATAGTCCGTATTCCATTTCAAGTGTGTTAATTTCAAACTTATATCAATCTTTTCCCAGACAAATAGGACATGTAATTAAAGCTAAGGGTCATGCTACTAAATACTGAAAGTTTGATGAATATGATTCTATTTATTATGAAGTTATAGCTTCTCATACATCAGCAAACTGCAACCGCTTAGCTTAGCGTGACGTCGTAAACGTGAAATACTTTTGTCACCTAAGTGTATATGCACACAGGAGACAGTTAATCCCTTTTGGGATTCGAAGCCAGAGTTGTTTTCTGATATTGCCTGCCTCCGAATCCCTTATCAACCATGCATAGTTCTATTCGGAAAATTTTTTTCAGGTACCCCCGCCTAGAACCGGCGTTAATTACGCCTGCTCCTCAATGTCGTGCCAACCGGCTCTGGATTATTCAAAAGTAGACATATTTTGCTGCATAAATATGTAGATAGAATCATGATCACCTACCTATGACGCCAGATACAGCTCATAATTCCAAGGCACCGCTTCAAATCCATTGAATGTCGCCAATTTGTCTTGTTTTGAAAGTATGTCACGTGATCGCTTTTTCCAAGAATTGCTCTAATCTGGTACTCGTGACCCCTCAGATTTTTTTGTTGAGAATAAGAAAAAAATCCGAAGGGTCACGAGTACCAGACTAGAGTAATTCTTGGAAAAAACGATCACGTGACATACTTTCAAAACAAGACAAAATGGCGACATTCAATGGATTTGAAGCGGTGCCTGAGAATTATGAGCTGTAACTCACTGAAACAACAGTCCGCGGGTAGACATGTCGCCCCACTTGGACAAATTATCATGATTCCGAGCCAACCAGTCTTTGCTCTTTCTCCTTAATGCAGGGTGCTAAGAGGAGAAGCAACAAATACCAATTATATTGTCTTTGGTTTGACCCGACCGGGGCTCGAACCCACGACCTACCGCATTCGAAGCGAGCATGTTAACGGCATTACGCCACCGATGTGCATGGGTTTTTTATATATTTTCTATCGATTGTGTACTAGTCACCACAAATGCATAATAAAGAAGTTATTAATTGTATTAATAATATTTAACATAGTTTTTGGTATATCAGTTTTTACAGTACGTCATGACTGTTGACTGTTGAGTCGTGACATTATTGTTCCCCTTGCTCTTGTCGATCGAATTTAACATTGTAACATAACCTAACCTAAACCTAAACTACAATAATAAGAATAACATAAGATATACAAAGGGCACCTTGCGGTTAAGAAATCTTGCCATACTGTCTATATGTGCGACAATTGACAGATTAAATAGCCTTTAACGATGTCATTGGATAATTTTCCAACTAAGAGTAAAGAAAGTTACTTTGCCCATCACCACTGATGTTGAGAGTTGGAATCTCGATGGCGAGGTGTACAACATTATGTGATAAAGTTTGTGGTGTTAGTGACTTAGTGGGGTCACTTTCGACGGGTCGGTGGTTTTCTCCTGGTCTTACGGTGGTGTCAGTGACTTAGTGGGGTTTCCTCCAGCAATAAAGACGATATTGCGTCAATGATGAACAATCTTATATATATCTCTGATTATGAAGTCTCTAGTTCAATAATATGTTGACACAAAACATGCATTTTTTGTATTTTAAACTACTCCTCCTACGAATTGATGGAATTTTGTCATAATTATCCGGAATATTTAATAAAATGACATAAATTATAGCTAAAACGTCAAATTTTGCATGCAAGACGTAACAAACTATATGCATTCTCCTTAAACAAAATACAGATGCGCTCTTGCAGAAAGTGTGATACTCATGAAATTTTGCATGACAATTTTACGTCATATTTTTTATATGATGTCATATGAAAAAATACGCGGATTTGAAGGAAAAGAGGATATTTTCGAAAATTCCGAATTCACTTGCTTCTGTAAGATTTAAGGAGTGGTAAATTTCTTCACGTTAGACTTATAATACTTATGAAATGAGAAAACATTTGCTTCTGATATTTGGCCAAGTAAAAGTACTATGAATCGTGAATAAAATACCAAATTTTCACAGCTTTGGACCAACGCATAATAGCACCACGTCTGTTTTCGGATGTCTTGCAGAAATGTCCAACGTCGAAGTTTTACGATTCCGAGTAACGAAACAGTCATAGTAAGACGTCATATTGTAAGATAAATGTTTAAATTGTGAAAAATTGTGGTTTACAGGGGCGGATACAGGATTTCAAGTTGGGGGGGGGGCTCACTTAAAAAAATCGCACCGAGCGGAGGGAGGCGCGAAAATTTTGGGGGTATTTCGTGTGAAAAATCACGATTTTAGGCAAACAAATCATATTTTTCCCAATTTTGGGGGTGCGCCGCCCCTGATTTATTATAAAAGTACATATACTGAATGAGACACAGAGCATTTTTTTTAAAAAGTGTATCTACTCTTATAACGTCTTTTGGAGCAAATCCGAATGTCTTGCAGTTTTGTCCACTAAGCGATTTTTAAGTTGTTAACGTTATACATCCATTATGTACGTTGTTGAATACACATGGCAAAAATGTTGACTCGACTTGAAAGTTTCTTGATATACAGAAGCTTTATATGTCGCACTACTTCTATTTTATTAGAGAACTTCCTTTAACCTCGTCAAAGCTCTAAATTTAGTCATTATACCTTTACAAAAAATTAATGATTTATATAAAATTGTATGAAATGAAGAAAAACAGTTTTTGATTGCCGTATAAATGTAGAAATAATAATTGATCATTAAACATAAAGATAAATTAATCATGTTATTTACAGAATTTCCAGAACTCTCGCAGTGGTATATACATTGAAGAAATTCCACGCCTCAAAAATAAAACTTTAAACCTATCAGTCAAAATAGAAAAAATCATCAAATAATTTCTTCAAATTCAGGCGATCTTTTAGTCCGAGACTTGTCTTGTTACAACGGTGGTGATTGTTTTATTGGCAAAATACAACGCTGAGAAAAAGTAGAGTTCATTGGTAACAATAGGAGAGTTACAATGGTAGAAACTGCATGTGAAAACGATGACGAACGTATAGATTCTGATTCCGATATAATCGATTTGTTGAGAAAGGTATGGTGGTTGCTTACGATCCGAATCATGTATACTACTTTCAAAAACTGACAACAGGTCCAGAACTAATTGAACAGATTTTTCTGATAGTTGGAGTGGCACCTCTGATCGTGTTTCAAAAATTATAAGAGTATTATATTACGACAGGGTAGAAAGCAAGCCATTTTTATTTCAACTGATTTCTCGGAAAACTGCCGCGTGTTTTTCTGCCACGATCTGTTTCATTTGTGTTGAATTCGAAGGAGAGAAACTGGCTGTTCCGGAAGAGTTACATCTTGAGATTCTTCAGTCTTTAGATACATGTATTCAATAAATAAAAGAAAGGTTATTATAAAAGCTACACCTTGATTAATGTTAGTTACACTCTCACGATGCGATGGGTATATGGTATGAGGAATAGCTGTCCGTCGATTCGTTTGTCCGTTCTTTCATTCGTTCGTCCCTTCGATCGTATCGATAAAAACCGGAAAACCAAAATAATAGATAACAACAGGGACACACACATAAATAGAGACAGGCAGACAAATTGATAAGTATATCTTGAACTGAATAAAACACCTTCAGGCGCCGTTGCTTTTGATACCCGAATTTTCGTCCTAAAACGTCGAAATCTGACGTTACTGTATAAGACGCATTATCGTGCGTAACGTCAAAACTAATCGCTACGATATATATCTGAAATATTGTTGAAAGTGGCGTTAAATACCATAAACCTAACCTTACCTAGCCCAAAAAGTGGGGATAGATTTCATATAATAACTTTATTTTTTTTCACACCTTTGGGTGGAAGTTTGAATCGTATCGATGTTGTCGTGGACGCTGACATCACCCACGTCATCGGCCGTATTCAGACTGGACAATCTCAAACTGAAGTCGCCCGACAATCCAACGTTCACCAGATCACAATTTCACGCCTTTGGCAGAGATTAAATCAAACTGGATCAGCTCAAGATCGCCCTAGAAGTGGTAGGCCACGCATCACTATATCCGGGTGTTCCATCTATTTAATCGAACAGTCAGTGCTACAACCACTGCTGTTGATATTCGGCCAGAAAGACCTTATGTTGGATCATTTTTGACCCAGGTATACAGACGTGCACGTGTTCGTTGGAGTCATACACTGAGGGTCTGGACTTTGAGGAACTTGCGCCGACTTTGGTTCAACGATGAGTCGCGTTTTCTTCTCCAAAAATGTGATGGACGAACCCACGTATACAAGCCTCGAAATGGGCGTTTCGCCCCTATTTGTGTACAAGAAATTTTAACGGCTCAACGTTGTAGAGACGATATTTTGCAGCCACATATGTTCAATGTTAATGACCGATAGAGGGAAATGTTTCAGCAGGACAATGCTCGGCCCCATACACCAAGGATAGTCATGGGTTTCCTAACTCAGAACAACATTAATGTATTATCACGGCCCTCAAAGGCGGATTTGAACCCCATAGAACATATTAGGGACGAACTTCAGAGACTCGTACACCAACGTCAACCCCACCTCAATCATTGGACCAACTCAGTCAAGAGTTGCAACATGTATGTCAAAGGATATCACAGGTCCGACTACAAAATCTGATTCAATACATACCAAGGAGATGCAGAACAGTGTTTGTCGCACATGGTGGTTACAATATTATAGATAATAACTTTAACGTCACCGGAAATTGACACAATTTATCGTATGTGACTGTTTTTTTTCTAAATCTTTGTTCAGTATCCTGTATGATATTCGTGTGTGAAATTATAGCTCAATAAACCAAATCATTGCTGTAAAAAATCGATTTGAAGTAGTACACAGAATACAATTTTGAAGAAAAAAACATTATGCGTTTCTTTTTTGCAGAGTATATATTTTTAATTGAGAGTCAATTACAAATATGTTTTTTTTATTTACAGGACAAAACCTTCTTTAATGGAATGAAAGAAAAAGAGACATTAGAACAATTTTTAGATCGTAAGGTTCGACCAGACAGAGAATTCCTCGAGAACTGTGGGGAGGTTATTGACACGGTGGTACGTCGAATTCACAAACTAAGACATCCCAAATACAGCGTGAATCACGTGATAAAAGTAAGCATTATCCATTGACTCGTTTGTCATGGTAACAATTATATGATGACGATATTTTTATCAGTATTTCTGAGTCCTTGGGAAGGCTCCCAGTGCTCAGACCCACAGAGATGTTCAGTGTGTCCTCTGGTGACAGCTAGAGACTGCCCTCTCGATGGGGTTGTCATGTTATAAGACGGAAGTTTAACCGTGGACCATCGTGGGTAACGTGTTTGGAGTGGACCATCGTGGGTAACGTGTTTGGAGTGGACTACTCTCCCTCCACGTTTAAGACTTCTTTTGTAGATTTCTATAAAGAGTAAGCACATAGTGGCCGCTACAAAAGATTAATATTACGTTGGTAACCAACTCTCAATACTTTTCCAATGGGAGTCGGAAATTGTTCCCCTGGTTGGCCCATCAATATCCAAGTTTCTATATAGTTTTTATATATTATTAAACTTGTCTTCATCCTGGATATAACTGAAATACTGCTCGCTGGGTGTTACATAATAATCAATCAATCAATATTTAAATTAAACCATGGAGGTCAGATTTATTTGTTCACGGAATTCGTTGTACCCGGAAGAGACCACCGGTTTTTATCCATTTCTGTTATCAAGTGAGTGAGTGATTTGTGCTTAACGCCAATTCAGCCAATTTATCAGCTATAGTATGTCATGGCGAGAACAAGGGCGTGTTTTATTTCTCTCTCTGTACATCTCCAGAATATCTTCTGATGAAGCGTCCAAAAAAATGAATCTGGACCTCTTCTGGAGATACTCTGAAGAAGAAGCAATAACACACGACAAATTCAATATGTCATTAGATAGATAGATATATTTATTTCGATTAAATATCAACATTAAAGTACAATGTATATGTTCCAGACCATACGCGTATTTGGACAGTACCTATACGGTCTGCCTAGTTTTAAGAGATTATCGAGGCTTCAAAAATAGTTTACAGATCAACGTTATTCGAATCTAAAATATATTTAAAAAAAGTTAATTATCGCAATTGTATAATTTAGAAATACATGTGTATGTCTAATTTAATCTATTACAAACTTAAATGTCCTGACGACAGAAACTGTACATACCGTGAAAACAGACGACGGACAAATTACAACTCACGACAGGATAAGCCATATTGGACACAAATTATAGAAAATCTGTTGAAAATACGATGAGAAAATACAATAGGAAAGTGTGAAAGTCTAATGAAAAAATTGAAAAAGGTAGTTTTGTAACCGTAAGAATACCTATTGTTGATAGGGCATCTGGTGATCTACCACGATTATTGTGTAGGGTTGATGATATTATTGGTAAAGATGCAAGTTTGTACAAATTACCATGTGAATTTGGTGTGTTAAATTCATGTTATGATAGATATGGTTGATATCACAGGGGTTTGAATTGAAGCCCCTGTGGATGATATAAATCTTTTGACCCGTAAAGTTGAAACTTCGCATTGGAAAAAAGAAGAAAATTATCTGCATGCTCTGCAAAACAAGCAAGTGTTTCTCTTGCAAGCAAAAGATGTAACTGCAAGGGAACATTAATGAACAAAACATGTAAGTGTAGAAAGTCCGGCGTTCCTTGTAGCAGCAAGTATCACTCTGGGCATGCATGCGAAAATGTGATTCAGATAGACAATTAAAATTGCATTATAGTTCAAAAACTGTTTACTTTTCATGAGGTGATGGTGTTTTGTTTAAAGTAATAATAATTATGATAAATGTAATTTGTAAAACTCAATAAAAGTTTATGATATAATGTTTGTATTGAAAAAAACTCATATGGTCTAAATACCCGTATGGTCCAGCTCGTACTAGGCCGTATGAGTATACAGTACTCATACGGTCATGAGTATACTCATACGGTCCGGACCGTACGCGTACGGTCCAAATACGCGTATGGTCTGGAACATATATATATATATACAATACATACAATAAAAGTCTCATCACAATTACCTTCCATATTAAAATCATAAATTCTTTTAATAAAAATCTATAAAGGTTGATATCCAATCTAGGATAACCCATAAAGCCATCATGGCTTATTTCCAATGGGGTCCTTTAATGTAAAAATACTTGTTTGGTGACTATGAATTCATGACTATGACAGGTTTAAAATGTATAAAAACAGTACCCTATTAACATACACATGAATTATTAATAAAAATAATAATAAAACCATCACTATATTCCCTATTACTGTTTTTAGACAAAAAGTCTTTGACCCCTGATTTAAACGTCTCTGAATTCCTGATACATTTTAAAGAGACTGGTAAAATATTCCAAACTTTTATCCCATTATATAATAAAATGTCTGAAATTGTTGGCGTTGCATATAGCAGATTTTGTTTATGTTGGATGACATAACTGAAGTTTTCGATGATTTATTGAAAAATTCAGTTGTGTCAGAGCATTCGAAAGACACGACTGTAATTATGTGCTCTGTTTTGGCATTGATGCAAGTATAAAAACAAGGATAACAAAGAATATTGGTTGGAAGAAATCGCCGTGTTCATGACATTTTGTCTTTATGCTTTCCTAACTTAATTCAGCTAAACAAATCGGGCTTAAAGCTCCGACCATTTGATTTTCAAGAATTATCTTCAGAAGATTATCCTTTTCACCCGCTTGAGAGTCAGAGTTTTTTCTTCTTACAGCTAATACTTTACAAGAATTTTGTCAATGTTTGTCTGAATGTATAATAGAAAAAGACATCTTGTCTGTCTATCAAATAAGTTTAAAGTAACCAAACCAGATTATTTTTGTATTTTAAAGATATATCTGACTTTCAAACTCGTGTAAAATAATGAAGACTATGTAGATTTTGTACAATAGACCCTTTGCCGGATTTCAAATTGTTCTACTCCTATCTTGATCGTGATTTATTTCTTTCGCCGGCGCTTGGGGCATGAATACAGCCTTATTTTTCTTACCAAACGTATTTTTGCTTATCCGTTTAGTCTTAGGTCAATATGTGCCACCCCTCTACTTTTGTGGAGAATAAGAGTAGACGGGTGGCACATATTGACATAAGACTAATAATATCGGCATTAATAATATCCTTCAGACTAAACGACGCCATTTTTGTTATGTACCTCTGCCGTCTAATCTACCTATTTAAAAGGAAGAGGTAGAAGAGAGACCGAAGACCTTCCGAATGCAAAAAAAACAACAGAAAATGACCTCTTCTGGCTCACTACCGACGAGCAATAAAATACGCCCCAAGTTAATTCTCAATGAGATGATAAGTTCCGCTTTGTACTAGACCAACATGCTGAGTTGGATCTTTATAGTGCTAGCTCACTGAAACAGTCCGCGAGTAGATATGACGCCCCACTCGGACACATTATTCTGATTCCGAGCCAACCAGTCTTTGCTCTTTCTCTTTAATGCTGCATGCTTAGCGGAGAAGCAACAAATGCCAATTTTATAGTCTTTGGTTTTACCCAACGATCTACGACGAATCGAGCACGCCACCGAAGTGGTTGTTATCAAGTAAATAACACATTTTGTCACATAAGACTAAATGTAACACATCTTTTAATGACACTAAAAATTGAGATATTTGAATAAGTTTTTGATGAAATCTTGATTATAGAAAAGAAAAAAAAAGAAATATAAATTATAGTGTGCACGACGCGTTTCTGGAATAACTGATTGATTGATTGATTGATTGATTGATTGATTGATTGATTGATTGATTGATTGATTGATTGATTGATTGATTGATTGATTGATTGGTGTTTAATGCCAACTTTAGTAATATTTCAGCTACCGGTATATCGTGGGGTGGAATAAAATTCACCAGGTACGCTGAAAGTCAAAAGATTGCAAAACCAAATTATTTTGCTATACATATCAGTTATTTCCTTTTATTTGAATGTACATGTCTTGCTTTTTATTTAAAGGGAGGCTCATTAGGAAAAGGTACAGCAGTGCGAAACTTCTCAGATGTAGATCTTCTGATTGTTTTAAATGGCTTTCTTAATTTAGAGGATCTTGTGGAAAATATGGAAGATGTTATGGAGAGTTTCAACGTTTATATGTTTTCAAGTGATGAAGTTTACATCCATATGTATGACGGAACGCCTTTTACACTTCGATTCCGAGTATTGTGTCCATCTAAGGGAGTTTGGCTCAACGTAGATTTGCTACCTATCATTAATATATTTTCTACAGGTACTGTTACTTACATGTTCTGTTTTGAACGGAAATAACTTGAAAATATTGTAGAAACCTAGGCATGTTTTGTCGAGTCTCATAGTCTGTCACCCACGAGTGATCACAATCTGATACTTTCAACTCATAACGTTCAGTGAGCGTGGTTTACCGACGGTGGATAAGTCACGCCACATATTTATTTGAATGACGTGTTTTACAAAATATTTCCCAATACATTCACAAGTTGTTACAACATAAACATTTTGAACCGATTTATCGGATTTTTGTTTTAATTTTCGTTGAACTTTGCATTGGAAGGGAACCCTTTCGTATGGTAGTTAGATTACCCGTGCAATCAGTGCCTATCACCATGTACTCGATACAACATTATGTGATAAAGTTTGTCTGTGACTTGCAACTGGTCGGTGATATAACTGAAATATTGTTGAAAGTGGCGTTAAAACCCTAAACCAACCACTAAATCTTTTGCCCTCCTTAAATAGGCCTTACATTTCCTTTGTGCCAGTCAACGATACAGAGACTACATTATTCCTGTGCCATTCGCCAGCCGCCATTTTGAATATTTTCCTCCTATTTATGTAAATAAGGTAATACGTCCGTTTCTCCCTGTCTTGTTATCCAGAACTCAACTTAAGTTTGCTATTTATTTTCTATAATATGAACCGAATCGGTGGTGTAATGGTTAGTGTGCTCGCTAAGAGTGCGGTAAAACATGGGCTCGAGCCTTGACTGGGTCAAACCAAAGACTATGACATTAGTATTTGTTGCTTCTCTGCTAAGCACGGAGTATTAAAGAGAAAGAACAAAGATTGGTTTGCACGGAATCAGGATAATGTGTCCGAGTGGAGCGACATGTCTATCCGCGGACTATTGTTTCAGGAAGCTAGCATTATAAAAATCCAACTTAGGATGTTGGTCTAGTACAAAGCGGACCTCATTATCATTTCATTGAAAATTAAGTTCTTCTCGCCATGATATAGCTGAGAGTTGGCGTTAAACATCAATCAATCAATCTATAATATGTTATTATTCAGATTCCCCATTGGAGGACATATATACCATAATGCACAGAAATCCACATCATAGGAAGCATTATGCTAAATGTGTAGCAAAACTGCAAGTAAATTTTGTGAAGCACGTTCCTTCCAGGGTGAAAGACCTCATTCGTCTGTTAAAATACTGGAACTACACAGAAAATAACGTAAGTATAAGGTAGAAAAAGCAATGATTCCCTCATGCAATATATATAGTTTAGTAAGCGAAAGGTGCCATACCATGTCATTTGCTACTAATTTGAGGAATCTGGTCCAGATACAATGTCATGCGCTACCAATTTGAAGAACCTGGCTCAGAAACATGCCATGTGCTACCAATTTGAGGAACCTGGTCCGGAAGCATGTCGTGCTACCAATTTGAGGAACCTGGTCCAGAAACATGTCATGTGCTACCAATTTGAGGAACC
>MJUT01023840.1:366352-381002 GCA_002080005.1 Gigantidas platifrons
CGCGAAAATTTTTGGGGTATTTCGTGTGAAAAATCACGATTTTACGCAAAAAAAATCATATTATTTCCAATTTTAGGGGTTCGCGCCGGGTGCGCCCCCCTGGATACTACGTTTTATCACTGGGTCCATACATCTGCCGGTGGACTATTCGTTCCCGAGGGTATCATCCGCCCAGTAGTCAGTGTTTCTGCACTGACATGGTTTATTAGATATATTTGTTATTGAAACTTAGGTTCTCCTCCCTCAGGCATACGACATGACATTGGCTGATATTGGCTATCCTGTTTAGATTTACTCGCTCCAAAATTTTTTGGCTTCAGTATTTGGCTTTCCAATCTTTCGAGTTTAAGCGCAGCTGATGACGTTAATTCCAGAAACGCGTCGTGCGCACTACATTTGATATCTACGGTTTATTACAATAACTAATTCATACAGGCGTGTCTTAAAACATGTGATTTCTATTTCATTTCTTAGTGATGTTTATTTCAGGCGAATATGAGTTCATATTCATTAGAGTTATTAGTTATATATGTCTGGCGACAGCATGGCTCACCACATAATTTCACCATGAAAAAAATGATAAAAGATGTTGTAGATCTACTGTCAGCCTTCACCACTGTAAGGGTTTCGTTTGACGATTATTACAATGCAGCGAGATATATTCGTATCTTACAGAGGTAATGATTTAGATTATTGTATAACAAAAAGCATACATTTAAGTCGTTGAACACTTTCCATGTGACCTTCTCTATTCAGCCATTCAGACTGCGATGCTGATATAGACCAGTCCCTTGGGTCCTGGTACCGACCGTGAAAAAGATATTTCCCACGACTCCGGCTCTGGTAATATAATTTCCACTGTTCCGTACTAAGACCCTTGGGCAGTCTGTATGCTGATATTGCCCTCCATATCAGTAACTATTATATAAATATAAGAACAGATATTCCAAAGCGGTAATCACAAGCGGTAAATCGAATGAGAACAGAAATTTCCAAAAGGGTCTACAAAAACTACAGTTTGAGAAACACAAACCTCACCAGGGGCGGATCCACGGGGAGGGGGAGGGGTTGCGCACCCGGCGGCTCCCCCAAAAATTGGAAAAAAAATATGATTCTTTTGCGTAAAATCGTGATTTTTCACACGAAATACCCCAAGCGCCTCCCCTAAAATTGGAAAACAACATGATTTGTTTGCATAAAATCGTGATTTTTCACACGAAATACCCCAAAATTTTTAAGTGCGCCTCCCCCCCCTTAACTTGTAATCCTGGACCCACCCCTGCTCACTATGCATATTCTGCAGTAAATTATCAAGGGGTAAACCTTTAAATTATTGATCCAAAGCACTTCCTCTTTGATTTTAGCTATCCTGTTTATACCCTTTGGTTTTATTGCTCCCAAAACTTTAAATTAATTGGCTTTCTAATCTTTCTATTTTTAGCGTACCTGATGAAGGTTATTCCAGAAACGCGTCATGCGCTCTAAATTAGATATCTACGTTTTTTTATATAATGTCTATTTGTCATGTCATTATACATTTTTACAACTCTCCGAATTTCATCTGTTTTTTCAATTTACACAATAAAATTAAAATTAGACGACGTTTATTGTATCTTTTTATTTTAACTTTTTCTTTAGTTGATTTTTTTTTGTGCTTAACGCGCAATATTTCAGCTATATCATGGCGACCAGTTTAAGTGGTGGAGGAAGTCGGAGTACCCGGAGAGAACCACCGACCCTGGGCAAGCAACTGATAAACTGTATCACAAGTTTGTGGATGCAAGTCGAGTGCACCCTTTTTTGTAATTTACAAAGCTGGGCGCGAACCTACGTCGTTTTGGTGGTAGGCTTGTATGAGCTGTTAAATCTAGCGACCTAACTCATTGAGCCACCCGGGCCCCCATTTTTTTTTCTTTGGTCATACACTAATATCTACAATGTAACAGCATTCCGTTTGAGGATCGAGTCTGGTAACCTTTCACTCATGCATCTTTAACCGTCCAATCATATGCTAGACAGTTAAATATATTGACCAATCGGACAACACCTCTTGGTATGTAGAAAGTGGCGTTAAGCACCATGACCTTAACTGCTTGGTATGTACACGGTTTTTATACTAAGTTAAGATTTAGTATGGTCATCGCTGATTGGTCGTTTGAACCCTGACGTGATCACATACCGGATGTAGTTAATTGTTAGTGAACTCCTTTGTTGCATCGTTTTTGTCTCTCTGCAGTACACTTACTCTAACAACATTCCTTTTGGGGTCATGTCATGAGAAACCTTTCATATCCAGAAATTGATGGTACTTTTCATCATAAATATTCATTATATTTAAATTAGATTTTGATCACTGCCTGCAGTTTCAAGCTGGCTTGATTGTCCATTGGAACATATAATACTGAAATTCAATATGTCCATCAACGATTCGGTGATTAAAAGTTATTGTTGATTTCTGCAAAGTTGTTCTTCTGCCAAAATTTAAATCATTTTGATGATATGTAACGATTTTAGACGTTTATAGGGGTGATCATGATTGTATGAAATCTAATTTAAATATGATGAATATTTATGAGGAAAAGTACCATCTATTTCTGGATATATGACCGTTTGTTTGATTGTAGCTGTTATTAGGGAGGGGGTGTTGAGGGGATGCCCCGGAAGTAAAGAGACTTGTCATATTGTGATACTCCAGAGTATACGCCGATTTTTGGGATAACATTTCGTATTAATTGGAATATCTACTTGTATTATCAATGTGTTCTGTATATTAATTTTTATGTTTTAAATTTCAATATCAATAATATTTTGAAAATGCTTTTACTTTTAGAACGCCCCCCTTTATTCTAGACCCTGCAAATCCATTCCATAATGTTGCAAAGGATAGGTGGTCCGAACAACTGAATGTAGTCATGGTTGTGGCTCAAAGCGCTAATGTGGCAAAACTACAATCTGCAGAAGAATATCAAGGACACTCTGGACAGTCGTTTGAATCATTTCCACTGGACAGTGTGTTTTCTGAAAACACTATAAATAGCATCGAAAGGAAAGGAAAAATATTAAAGAGGAAATATGATAGCTTACCCGAAGAAAGTGAAGGCACGAGCACATTGAAGAATATTGTTATTATAGTTGGTTCAGTGTTGGCGATGGCCTTTGCTAAACTAATGAGTGATGATAAGAAGTGGTGATTGGTTGATTTACGTATTGTAATTAGCATATTTGTGCATATATCAAAACACAGATTTGAGTGATTTTGAAACTTCTGTGAAATTATTCTTTTTCAGATTGAAATTAGTTTGGTACTAATGTGTTATTAATTATTAAAAATGAATAAAAAATAATAATAACAAGCATATGGTTGTTTTTTTAGATAATACATGTCAACAATTTACATGAAAGTGGCGTTAAACACCATAATCTAATCCTATCAACAATTTACAATACTTGCCTATGTTATAAAGTGAAAACATGTAATAGCAGTTCATGTGAAACTGTCATTAGTTCGACAGTCAGACCAATGACTCCCGGACTTCTGTCATTATTCTGACAATCATTTTTTCGACACTCATTAGTCTGACTGTAAATAGTTCGAGAGTCAATAATTCGACAGTCCTTGTTCTTAGTCATTATTCTGACAGTCAATAGCCCGAGAATCAATACTAGTCCGACAGTCATTGGTCTGACAGTCAATAGTCGACAGTCAATGGTCTGACAATCATTATTCTGACAGTTATTGGATGGACAGTCAGTGGTCTAACAGTCATTGATCTGACAGTCAATAGTTTGACAGTCATTGGTCTGACTGTCAATAGTCCAACATTCAGTTGTCTGACTGTCAATAGTCCGACAGTCTATGGTTTTACTCAATAGTCCGAGAGACAATAGTCCGACAGTCATTGGTCTGACAGTCACTGACAAGCTTTATCACATAATGTGGGATCGAGTACACCTCGTCATGAGCGGGATTCGAACTCGCAATGCTAGTAGTGGAAGCAAATTAATGCAGGTATTTTTTGTTGTTTGTTTATATATATTTTTTCGTTAAAGATCCAGGTAACAAGAGGGGAGTGTTGGGATAACATTAACTGGTTTAACCCCACCACACTTCTGTGCCTGTCCCACGTCAAGTCCTGTATTTCAAATGTCATATGTCCTAGTTTCCTTTTTTTAGTGTTCATTGTGTTACCGTGAGAGGTATTGTTGAGTTGGTGGAATTGTTCACCATCACTGTTTAAGCTATTTAATTCATCCTGGTTTGTGTTATTTTTAAGAAAAACAAGAACCAAAATATTTATTGTGACGCAATGTACGATCTAAGATCTGCAAATGGTTCAAACATGTTGATGAGTGGGTTGATACATATATATACATTTAAATCTAAACAAAGATGACATGCATGTATTTAGATATTATAAATTCTTCGTGTATTTTCATGTTAATTATTTTATTTTTGTTCATTCAAATTTAACAAGCTGGGTCATAGGGTTTACATGCAGATGCACTGTGCATGTACAGATATATCAATGTTTGCATCGTCGTATGCTCGATTTCGCCAGAAAAATATCGATACCATGACTGACACATGCACATGGGTTCGTAGTTATATTTTCACATCACCGGTATGTGTTAAAAAGAAGATATTTTCAACTCCTCTCCTCGGCGTAAACGAAGCCATGGTCATCGTCATTATACATTCCCTATATTTCATGATGTTTCACTAAATGACCTTCTACCATTTATACAGAAATCGTTGGGTATGCATCACATTCCAATGAATACAAACTTACAACAATCGTCTTGGATATTGCCGGTAACAAACTTTTCAAACATGTCGGTATTAAGAAAGTTGAAATAGACAAACGTTCCTTTCTGAAACTGTCGTTTGCCAACAAATGTCTTGATGGCATTAACGTAGGCAATATCCTTCATCGTCAAATCTAAAATTCCACCATATTTTAAAGATCAGTCTGTGCCTATAATTGCGTATGTTTTTTCAAGACCAATAGCGTCAAAACAGTTTAATTGTAAACACGTGTTGCATGATCTCAATATTGACGATTTCAAATCTAAGCCTCCTGATTGCACATGTGCAAGTTCCCCATTCATATATAATCCGACTGGCCACGTTATAACTGGTGACCTTACAATTATCAACAACACCTCTCTACAAGATACGAGAGGTGTTCGCCAAAGGGCCTAAATATCGTGAGCCTAAATCCATAAACTGGAAACATGACTCTAAAATACTTATGGATTCCGTCGAGGATTATGCCAGACAATGGGCAAAACGTGAAAAGTATGACTTAGATACTCTTTCCGAATGGGTGAAGAGTGTGAGGTCGCCCATACAGATTAGAATTTAAAACACTCACTGGGTCTATAAGCACTCGCTCTACATCAATCTTTAAAGACCCAAATGTAGCTAAACACCTGTCTCTCCTTCATGACAAATATGTTATTGTCTCCGCCGACAAGGCCCCTAACAATATTGTATTTGTGCTTATTACATACTTAGTTAAAATAAAGGCATTTTTGTATGACCAGAAGTAAACTATCCATATTTTCACACCCCAGGAAAATAACCGGTTATTAGGTGCCCCTCGTGCGTTTCAGACAAAATAAACAGCTTCCGGTGTTTACGTCTGCAGATGTCGGAAGTATATAATAAATAGTTTAATACATGGGCATTTCCATATTGGTCTGGTTATCATCCCTCGACCCATATTGGCCCTCGACTTCGTCTCAGGCCAATATGGATGTCTCGGGATGATAACCAGGCCAATACGGAAATGCCCATGTATTAATCTGTATGTAAATCACATTACATAGACTGCTTGATAAAGGAATTAGGTATTGACAATTCACTTGGCAACCCTACATATACCCCGACGACACTTACCAAAGAGGAAATCCTGGAAAATCATAGGTCTGTTTTATATTCCTTTGAAATTTCAACCAAAGATGAAGAACTGGATCTACCATCACTCTACTGGATTCCTAAATTCATAAGTGTCCTTTCAAACACGCTATATTGCTGGGTCTGCCAAATGCTCAACGAAACCTCTCCAAATTATTAACATGTATTCGATCGGCGGTCAAAACCGTGCTTTAGAGTTATTGTGACACTAGCTACTCTAGGGATGGTGTGAATCAGATGTGGATTCTGAAGAACTATAAAGATCTGTTAGAGTACATGTACATACAATCTAGATTCAATATCATTTAATCATTTAATTTATTGTGCTTAACGCCACTTTCAACAATATTTCAGCTATATCATGGCGACCAGTTTTAGAGGTGGAAGAAGCCGGAGAGAACCACCGACCATGGGCAAGTAACTGGTAAACTTTATCACTTGCGGCTGCGAGTCGAGTGCACACATTTTGTAATTTACAAAGCCGGGCGCGAACCCACGCCGTATTGGTGATAGGCTGGTATGCGTTGTTAGGTAATCTAACTACCTAACTCAATGAGCCATCCGGGTCCTTTACGTAAATTCCTGCAATAGCATTAAAACATTTGACTTCTCTACGCTCTACATAACTATTCTTCACTCTAACCTGAAGAACAAATTAAGGGAGTTGGTCCAACTGTGTTTCATAAAGAAAAATGGCAAACGTAAATACAAATACCTTGTGCTGGGAAGGGACAGATCTTATTTTGTAAAAAAGAAACCACTCTTATTCTACCAAAAAGTTCTCTTAAACTGATATCATCAACATGCTCGAGTTTTTTTTATTGACAACATATGTGTTATCCTTTGGTGGACGTGTTTTTCAACAGACAATCGGCATACCTATGGGTACAAACTGTGCTCCTCTTCTCGCCGACGTGTTTCTTTATTCGTATGAGGCAGATTCATACGCTTCTCAAGAAAAACGGAAAGAAACTATCCCGATCCTTTAATTTCACATTCCGCTATATAAATGATGTCCTTTCACTAAATAATTCTAGGTTTCGTTGATCGTATCTATCCCATTGAGCTTGAAATAAAGGATACAGATAAGAAGATACGTCTGCTTCATACCTCGAAATTGACAGTGAGGGGCGGTTATAGAACGAAACTTTTCGACAAAAAAGATTATTTCAATTTCCCCATTGTGAAACTTTCCATTTATATGTAGCAACATTCCAGCAGCACCTGCATATGGAGTATATATCTCTCAGTTGATACGATATTCCAGAGCTTGTGGTTCCTATCAGGATTTCCGTGATAGAGGGTTCCTCTTAGTCAAGTTGAAGTCATCACTTCGAAAGTTTTACGGTCGCCACCACGACTTTGTTGACCGTTATGGAATATATGTGTCACAAATGACCACATATATGTTCCACTTGTCGTAAACACTTCCCGTCCTTCCCTCCTTCATGACGTATCACCGGATTTGTAACTAGATTAACACTACGGGTTTCACTAGTGGAACAGGAACTGCTTACCCTTCCGGAGCACCTGAGTTCACCCCCGGTTTTTAGTGGGGTTCGCGTTACTCGATGTTTAGTTTTATATGTATGTTTTGCTGATAGTTGTTTGTCCTTTTGTACATTTTTCTTTTGGCCATTGTGTTGTCTGTTCTTCGATATACGGATTCTGATTGCCCCTTTGGCATCTTCAATCTCTTCTTAGCATATACAAAAAATGTACCTGGTGATGTGATAATATAACTGCGAGCCCCTCTGGACACATGATCTCCTTTTCTTCTTAAAATAATTTCATGTTTGTGTCACAGGTACTTGGGGACAGGATAGGCAAAACTACCAAACAAGTTATCGTTTAATACGAGAAATCGAAGGTGGATTTGTGTTTAAGTGGACTGTTAGATATGGCCTTAAAATGATATATCAGATTAACGTTAACTGAACATAATAGCTGAAGGATACGATATACGTTTTCGTAGTTTGATTGATTGATTGGTGTTTAACGCCAACTTTAGCAATATTTCAGCCATATCGTGGCGTTCGTAGTTTTCAAAAAGCCGGTCTCCGAGTACCTGCATGTGGATTATACAAGAAACTAAATTCCACCTTTCGTCAAGTGAATACATTTTATGGATAATATTTCCTTTTTCTTTTGTCATGTTTTCTATGCAAACAGGAAGTGATACTAAAATGTAGATATATATTTATGTCAGATATTTTTATTGCACGGTGTATATTCATAACGACTCCTTTCCGATTAAATCGGCGTTCTTGCCTCCTTTCCGAATCAGGAAATGCAACCTTTCGGAGAGCTATGTTCAGACAACATGCACTTCAAACTGATTGATATGAAAACAAAAGGTATGTAAGACTTTTCTGAGCAGTTCACGGAACATTTCAATCATCATAGTAACTCAAAATAGCTTGAAAAGGGTTAGTTGACCTATCGTCTGGACGAAATCTATAACACTGTAAACGGTGAGGTGAGTGTGACGTACATAAATCACTTTAATGTTCAAAATATGAGACAGACAATTAAATAACCACCCTTATTTTGCAATCTGGTACTGTCTTGTTATACATTCGTATTTTGTCGATTCATTTTTTCAGTAAATTTCCGAAAAATTAGTGATTTACAAAAATCAAAGAAACGCCTCTTTTCCGATCAGTCGAATATAACATCTATTCTGGAAACGATTGCTTTGAGAGTGTAAAGAAACGATTCCCTTCAGAAGGTGAATCGATGATGTTTGAACAATGTTATCATGATTGTGAAAACATGTAAAAGAACGTGATAAAGTCAAGAAAAAAAGTCATACAAATAACACAGAACAATTAAAGACAGACCCACAAAGAAAACTTAAAATATTAATATGAAAATGAGAGCATCGGACGTGCCCAATGACATGTCTAAAAATGCTAAAAACACCAACTTAATAGGCATACAAAGACGTTAGGGGGTATAATAATTTCAATGTAAAGACAGTAAACTCTATTTTCGATATAAATTGTTAGCCCATCGGTTTATCTGTCGCGTTTAAGGGTAGAATGGTCACTGGGTTTTTCATGATTGATTTCTATCTCATTTTAGAACTGATTAAACATGAAGCGGAAGCAAAAATGACTTTAGTCACACCCTCCTAAAAGAGTGAAATTGTCAAAAAACCAGAATGAATCAACAGAATCAAGAGATTCAACAACAACAAATACACAAACGACAACTCCTGTGAACCCCCCAAATTATAGATTTTCAATTTACAATAGCCCATGGAGTAGTGCTGGTTGCAATTGGCCCAGTGGTTTCTGAGGAGAAGATTTAAATATGACGGACGACGGACGCCAAGTGATGGCAAAAGCTCACATGGCCTTTTGCCAGGTGAGCTAAAACGGGTGCACTCGACTCGCAGTCGCAAGTGATCAGGTTTACCAGTTGCTTGCCCATGCTCTGTGGTTCTCTCCGGGTACTCCGGCTTCCTCCACCACTAAAACTGGTCGCCATGATATAGCTGAAATATTGTTGAAAGTGGCGTTAAACACCAAAAATAAAAATCCACACACTGTAATGTAAAGTAAATCCATGAAATCGTATGTAAGTCGAACAATGAATGGTATAAATCTGAAAAGAATCGTTTCCATGCTCTGAAAGGAGGCGTTCTATACTTGTTTTACAATAATCGCACTTTATATTATATATATGCAAACTTTGATATAAACCTATATATATTTCAATGGAACTGCTATTGTCTTAAAATTGTTGTGTAATTGGTTTTGATAGACATGGTTTTGATAGACATGTTACTCGAGAAACATCACGTTTTTGAAATTTTCCTTCTTGGTGTTGCGTAGATATGTAACAAATATTTTTTACGCGCTGAAAATAAAATCATCATCGCCCAGTGAGATCACGTAGGATCTTGTTTCGATTTCTTGTATGTATATTGTGTTCCGTCATCTATGTTTTCAGTCACTAAATATGGCAATTAAAGATAAATTGACAAAACGTACTCCCGTCTGTTGTGAAAATAAATCAAAAGTCGGAATGGAAGCGTTTCCTGATTCGGAAAGGAGGAAAGAACGCCGATGTAATCGGAAAGGAGTCGTTATGAATATACACCGTGTATTGTCGTTTTGAAAAAAGAGGCGAGGTGATTGGGCTATCCTTTCCCCAAGTTCATGTGGTTTGTACATGAAAATTTCGGGGTCAGGTCATTATTCCGACAGTCCATTGCTCCGACGGCCCATTATTCCGACAGCCCATTGCTCCGACACCCCATTTCTCCGACAACCCATTATTCCGTCAAAAATGGTCAAAAGTAGTATAATTATCTTAAAACCTGTTGTTTTTCTTCTATACCTAACAGAAGACTGACTATAATCATTATACTCACTGGGCGGATTGTTTATGTATTAAACTAAAGGGTAAATATGGGTTCAAAGTCAAATGTCATGGTGCTAGCAGATTCCTTACATCATGACGACATGAGAAATCTCAGTACCAATTTCGGATGGTCTAACACTTCTACATTTTGTATTTAATCATGAAAAGTTTACACGGCCACCGTTACGCGAGACGACACAAAAATTATTGGAGGGAAGGGGGGGGGTTTAATTTCTTGCATTGGAGGGAAGGGGGGGGGTTTAATTTCTTGCCCTGATTTTTACCTGCAAAAAAATATGTCCGGACGAAAATCCCAGCACCCACCCCCTAGCCTTCTCCCATCCAAAAAAAATATATAATGGTCCGTGCCTAAATTGCATGGAATTTTAATATTATTTTGAAATTTTGAAATAAATTAAACGAAAATGGAAAATGAATTATAATTCGAAGGTAAAAAATGTGGGAAGGGAGCAAATTCGTGTCTGAAAATAAAATATATTTGGCCTAAAAATCACATTTGAGTTCTCGATCATGCAACAAACAAAGTAGCCAATTTCAGTTCAGAGGTTTTTAATAGCAAATTATTATTTACCATAAATGCAAACTTTACTTCCACTGCTGCCGAGTGACCATTTTGAATATCTGTTTACCACCAATGCAGTAAAGAACATTCATGTACTGGAAGATATATGTCACGCTTGGTTTTGATTCCTCAAGCCATTTTTCAGAAAAAAAATTTCGAAGTTAAGCCATGGATTTGTGGATTGAGTTCTATATTATATTGTCGGAAAAATGGGCTGTCGGAATAATGGGCTGTCAGAATAATGGGTCGTCGGAATGATAAACTGTCGGAATAATAGGTCGTCGGAATAATGGGCTGTCCGAATAACGGGCTGTCGGAGCAATGGTACGCACCCAAAATTTCAACATTTCGTCTAGTGAATACATTTTATGGATAATGTTTTCTACATGCAAACAGTGATCGTATGGTAGTTGGATTTACA
This sequence comes from Gigantidas platifrons, assembly GCA_002080005.1. NCBI lineage: Eukaryota > Metazoa > Mollusca > Bivalvia > Mytilida > Modiolidae > Gigantidas > Gigantidas platifrons. The sequence goes on from MJUT01023840.1 coordinate 377,651, forward strand.
ATTACCGATGCAATCAGTGCCTATCACCACTGATGTTCGACTCTCGATCCGGGCGAGGTATATAACATTATGTGATAAAGTTTGTCAGTGACTTGCGATCGGTCGGTGGTTTTCTCCGGGTCCTCCGGTTTCCTCCATCAATAAAACTGACTGCCACGATATAACTGAAATATTGTTGAAAGTGGCGTTAAACACCATCAAACCAAACCAATATATGCAAAGAGGAAGTGATAACTACCAGGGACGTAGCTCCCTATACGCAAAAACGCAATTGCGTACACATAAAAAAATCAGCTAAAAACGAAATATGCGTTTTTTGATGAAATCAAACTTGAAAAGTAAGATGACGTTCCATGACAGTCTGACAAATCAAGGCGCCATTCTTTTAAGATTCCATATGAATTTTCTAAATCGAATTTTTTAAATCAAATCATTGCAATTTAAGGGTTCATTTCATGTGGAGTGAATTCATTCAATGAATGATGGTTAATCCAAAAAAGCGCTTCACACGCAGTTAAAATTTAGCCTTTTCAATGCACTTTGTGTAAGATGTGGGTTACTGTATTCTTTCTTTGAAAAAATTGTTCACCTTCCATAGTGATTGTGGCTGTATTCATTGTGCAGTTCTCCTGAAAAAGGAGGAATCTACATAACAACAACAAGGGGCCAATCCCTACATACTAACTGACCAGTGAACACCAAGCTCATAAAAACTAATATCCGACCCTTCTCCGTGGCTAGAGGGATAAATAGTTTGTCTGTCAGAAAATTAAAGATGTTGAGTTGTGACATGCAAGAAATTTAAAGACCAGGTCGTCATTCCTCTTCAACAGTTCATCCAAGAAGGATCATTTTCACAAGATTGAGTAAAGATCTAATGATATCAACACTTCAACATTTTAATTTAAGTATGTTGTCTAGATAACCAATTATATGTCTTATCCTCAATACGTGTTTTCTATATCCATCTCTGGCACATACGACCTGACCGTAAAACACAAGAGCGAACTGTAGGCAGAACAAAACACACTCACGCAATCAGGTTCTGAAGAATGTAAATTTGGTAAAATCCATGAGCTTCCTGGGGGCTTCGCCCCCTGAACCCCTTAAAAGGGCTTTGCCTTGGACCCACTGGGGTCCTTGAGCTGCCCCCTGATCCCTTGCCGAAATTATGCGTATACCTCGATTTACTCTAGCTACGCCCCTGACTACAGCTGATTGGGGTGTATAAATTTCTGGAGTTCTTCCATTTGTCTAAATATAAACACTGGGAATTTTCATGTGTCTAACTATAGATGTGGGGTTTTCCAGAGTTAGCCGCTGGGTGGGGGCTAACCAGTCGAGGGCTAACAAATTCTATAGGATTACTATAACCGGAAGTTGGGAGAGGAGTGTATAAAATTCTGGAGTTCTTTGATTGTGACATTCTCTATCCAGAGTTATCGTTCCTGCTACGCTACACAACATCTCTGTCAACGCTCATTTTACAAGATTCTTGTAAAACTTAGAAACAGTAAAAAAAATGTACTTAAAATTGTTTTAATTATTGTAAATATCAACAAAGATGAAAATAAATCACTCATTTCAAATCAATTCTCTCTTAAAAATGATTACAATAATTAAAAGAATTTTAAGTACATTTTTTTACTGTTTCTAAATTTTACAAAAATCTTGTGTAATGGGCGTTGACAGAGATGTTGTATAGCGTAGCAGGAACGACAACTCTGGATAGAGAATGAGAGATGTTGTGTAGCGTAGCAGGAACGACAACTCTGATAGAGAATGCTATTGTGAAAGTAGTCTGTCTTGGTAAGTAGTTACGATCAGTTATGAGAATCACAGAACAAAATTCGTTACGATCTGAAAAAAAGTTTTAAATGTGTCTAGAACATATTTTTTAATATTATACTTTACGTTTTTATTTTCCCTATTTGTCTTTGTTAGCGCAGCCGGTCCATATAACGTTATATGGACCGGCAGTGGACTGCCTCGTTTTCGAGTCTTTATTTCGGGAGATAATTGGGCTTGTTTTTGGACGCGAAGTATAATATAACAAATAGTTCACGGCACTTCGGGCCATATGGCAGTTTATGGACCGGTCTGTCACCCACAAAATACTATATGGACCTCAGCTTCGCTTCGATCCATATAATATTTTGTGGGTGACACCCCGGTCCATAAACTGCCATATGGCCCTCAGTGCCGTGAACTATTTGTTAAATCAATAACGCATGCTGATGTGTGATGAAGATATATATTTTTTTAACACATGTTTAGAATATCAATAATAATATTTGTTTATAACGAAACTACTGGCCTAGTTCTGATTTTCAGAAAACCTGATGACTAATTATGTTATCATACACGACGTACCTTTCTGCACCTACTACACAGGTAAGTGTAAGTTTTATCTACTATTTGTTTTGTCTTACGTGGAGTCTCCCATTGTTCTCAGATGCACATTGTTTGCACTGATTTATATATATATATATATAAAATAAATGATATAAAAGATAAAATGTAAATAAAAGAAACATAATGTATATATATATATATACATATATTTATATCATATATATATTATGTTTCTGTTATTTACAAAGCTCGGTGGGAATTCCAACACTGTACAATCGTAGTTATCTCCCATTGTACAGTGGATTGAATTTGGGCCGAGCCCAGTAACAGTATTACTTAATCAGAATCATTTTCAATACTGTGTACTGCCTTATATTTTCTTTAATATTATTGATTATTGTTTATTGTATTATTAACTTTATTTGATATTGATTGTAATGCTCATATGGGCCGATAATTCGAAAATAAAAATCTTATCTTATTATCTTATGATATGTAAAATGTTAATATAGCCGTGCGATTGATGAATATAATAAAAATTAGAATTAAAACAGAATTCTGGAACTTCAATCACATGTTATATAGCACAAGCGCTTTCACTGTTTACACAGATCATCAGGTACAATAAATAATTCAAATGTTTTTCATAATATGGAGTAGGCATTGCCTAGATGCGAGCACAGCATTTCTGTCTGGCCAGTGTGTATATGTTACAGTAAATTTGTAAAATTACTGAAATTTTCAGTAATAATGTAAAATTACTGGCCACTTTAGTTATTTTGTAAAATCACTAAAAATTTCAGGAATTTTACAAAATTACTGAAATTTTAATTAGGAATTTTACAAGTGTACTGAAATGTATTTACTTGCTTTAATATTCGAACAACAAGAATAAAGAATAATGTTAACATTAATTCGCTACTACTACAAATGTATATAAAGCAATACAAGTCCAAATATGACGCAGACCGTTAGGGCCCGACCATTTACCTTGAAA
>MJUT01023840.1:382781-433457 GCA_002080005.1 Gigantidas platifrons
TTTTTTTTTTTTTGGTAATTCTGGTCAGTTTTTCTTTTTTCATGTGTTGTTAAATGAAAAACACTCCATATATTCCCAAAACTTATCATTTTTGCAGTTTTTTGTGGTCATACAATGATTACAAATGGAAATGCCAGAATAGTTTGCTTGAATTTAGCAGACGAAGTTTTGTAGGCGCATGAGCCGTAGCTAGCAAAGATCGGCAAATATTAATTTTTCTTTAAAAAAATCATATCATTTAAAAAATATATGTTTTGACTTGTTTAAAATACAATACAATTATCACCATTCTACTGCAATACTGAACATAAAAATGTATTCTTGCATATCCCGAGGTAGAAAAATCACATAAATTAAGATTCCGCGAAATGTTGTTGACGACTTTGGCCTATGAATAACATGACGTCATGACTTTGATAGCGAGATGTCATTCTGATTAATTTAACAATGTAAGCACCTTTCATTGTCGTTTGTTACTTAAATACGATTTTTAGAAGTTCATGATATCATTTTAGTTTTAAAATTATTTATTGGAGACTTTTTATTTTATTTTTGGCATTCTCTCCGTGACACGCCAACTTTTATCAACTTCCGGACGAAAGGATTTCAATCTCATCATTAGGCAGATGTGTGTTGCATGCGCATGCCCATGTTACTGTAGAGCTCTCTGTGCTCGCTAAGATGTCATTCTGATTAATTTAACAATGTAAGCACCTTTCATTGTCGTTTGTTACTTAAATACGATTTTTAGAAGTTCATGATATCATTTTAATTTTAAAATTATTTATTGGAGACTTTTTATTTTATTTTTGGCATTCTCTCCGTGACACGCCAACTTTTATCAACTTCCGGACGAAAGGATTTCAATCTCATCATTAGACAGATGTGTGTTGCATGCGCATGCCCATGTTGCTGTAGAGCTCTCTGTGCTCGCTATTAGTAAACAATATAAGACGTCAACAATGTGTGACGTCACGTTTGTTGATGGCTGCTTAAGAAATTCGAGCTCCAGATTTTTCGTCATTTTGGTGTTTACATCTTATGTAATGAATTTCGTTTGATGTAATATAGTTATTTAAACATTTATTTGGATAGACATTGTGTTGCTGTCAACTAACTTTTATTTTAAACAGTGGTTTTTGTGGAAAAAACACTTTTTGAAGCGTTGCTGTTATTCAACGGATTATTATTTTTCTGAAAAATTGGATTAAAAATATATATATATATATATAAACTTGATATTGAAGGATCTGCAATTTTTATATGGTAGGATCACCTTATTTAAAACCTGAATTTGACTTTAAATGTATTAATTTGCTATTTCATCATTTAATTGTGTACAAAGCCACATCATAGATTTAATGGATGCAAGAAATTTTCAAGGAGCAAATATTTTGTATTTTTGGTGATTTGTAAAGGATTTGATTCATCCAAAGTATATAAAAGACTTCTCGGTGTTCAACATATTTGATACCGTGGGACATTGATTCACTATTGAAGTTTTTTCCAGAAATATATTTGTTGTAGAATATAACAAACACCGTCACCATTTCAGACACTGTCCTATTCCTGTATGATTGGGGCCGTCGTGGTCGTGGTCGCATAGTAGTTGGATTTAAAGCTACCTATGCAATCAGTGCCTATCACCACTAAAGTTGTGAGCTCGAATCCTGCTCGTGGTGAGGTGTACTCGATACAACATTATGTGATAAAGTTTGTCAGTGACTTGCGACAGGTCAGTGGTTTTCTCCTGGTATTCCGATTTCCTCCACCTATAAAACTGACCGATATAGTTGAAATATTGTTGAAAGTGGCGTTAAACACCAAAAACCTAAATCTAAACCTGTTTTTATTAATTATTTTATAAAATTACATTTTATTTATTGTTATCTTTTTTAGTTGATCCGCCTTGATTCCATTTACAAATTCCAAAATGTCTACGTTTTTTAATGGCATGGAGCAAGGCGAGACATTAGAAAAGTTTTTAGACCGTGTAGTTCGACCCGACACAGAATTCATCACTAACTGCAAACAGGTTATTGATACTGTCGTTCGCCTGATTCAACATTATCCAAAGTATAGTGTGAACCAAGTTATAAAAGTAAGATATAGTGATTAGTTTCCATAGTAACTGAAATGCAAAAACCCTTAAAGTGGTATTATGTTTTGTAAAGATTAACATTCGAAATTTAACTGTGAAGATTAGGTTTTACTTCATTAACATTTATTATTATTATTATTTTCTCATATGTCTAACACCGATCGATCAATCAATCAATCAATCAATCAATCAATCAATCATATGTCTAAATGTAACCAGAATTTGACCTATTAATATCGTTATGTGATACATGGCGCCTGTTTGTGTGAGTTTTTAAAAAAAAAATTTAACATTGTACTTCATTGTGTAATTAATACATTTCCCTATTGTCTAGTTCCAGAGGTGTTCACAGACTATGTGCATTTATTTGCTGGCTTCGAGTACCGCATCGGTGGTGTAATGTTTAGGGTGCTCACCTCGAGTGCGGTAGATCGTGGGTTCAAACCAAAGACTATAAAATTTTTGTTTGTTACTTCTCCCCTAAGCACAGCGCTAAGGAGAAAGAGCAAATACGGGTTGGCTCGGAATCAGGATAATGTGTCCGAGTGGGGCTACATGTTTATCTGGGGATTGTAGTTTCAGTGAGCTAGCACTATAAAAATCCAACTAAGCGTGTTGTTCTAGTACAAAGCGGACCTCATAATAATCTCATTGAAAAATGAACTTGTTCTCGCTATGATATGGCTAAAAAAAATTGCTGAGTTGGCGTTAAACAACAACCCTCACTCACTCGAGTGCATTTATATCGTGGGTTCGAGCTGCGGTCGAGTCGAACCAACGACAATAAAAGTGGTATTTGCTGTTTGTCCACAGAGCATGCAGCATTAAGGAGTTAGAGCAAAGACTGGTTGGTTCAGCGTCAGTATAATGTGTCCGAATGGAGTGACATGCCTACATGCAGCAGTATAATGTGTCCGAATGGAGTGACATGCCTACATGCAGACTGTTGTTTCGTTGAGCTAACTAAGGACTATAAAATCCATCTAATCTTGTTGATTTAAAAAAGAAATATCACGCCAAAGACTAACAAGTTATCGCCATGATATAAATGAAATATTGTGCATTTGGCATTAAACAACAATCATTCACTTCTTCGTTATATCTTTAAGGGCGGGTCGCTTGGTAAAGGTACCGCTGTACGAGGACGGTCCGATGTAGATCTTTTAGTAGTGATGAATGATTTCAAGGATGTCGAGCAGCTAAAGCAGAACATGGAGAGAATTCTATGCGACTTCAGTGCCTACCTAAGTTCTAATGTAGAAGGTGCAACGAATGGACAGGTTGAGTTAAAAATAAAAAGCCGTACACCATATACTCTCACTTTTCTCCTCCGATGTGCAGCCGATTGGTCTTGGTTTGAGGTCGACTTGTTACCAATAGTTGATGTCTGGAGTACCTGTAAGTATGGTGTTTTTTAGATTTTATTCTTTGTAACCTACCATATCTGACCCGAAGCACCAGAAAGGTCATATCAGTTAATCACATTGATTAATCAGAAGATTTACTTTATGATGCTTTTGTTTGTAATAAGGAATTGAATTTATGTCAAACAAATACATGGTATTCTAGTATATTACTAATATTAAATAAGATGAATATATCAAATGTTAATGTCTATGTAGGCACTATATGTAACAATGTGAAAAAAAAATTATGTGATAGTTTTCTTAGTTATTGGTATAATTTAAAAAAATGTATAAATGAAGACAAAAAGGGAAAACTCCCTACATATTTTACATTCAAGGAACATTTTATTAGAGAAAAATATACATTTCTTAATGATTTCAAAATAAGACAGGCAATTTGTAAAATCAGAATTAGTGCACATCCTCTTATGATTGAAATTGGTAGATATAAAAACTTGGAAACCGAAGAACGATTATGTAAACTGTGCATAACACAAAAAATTGAGGATGAATATCATTTTCTAATCGATTGCCCCATATATAATAATAGTAGAAAGATTTGTTTTCAATAAATTTCAGAAGTATGTTCTAATTTCAATAATATGTCAGATATATCAAAATTCTATTATTTATTTACCAATGAAGATCGTTCAATAATTAATATTTTTGGAAAATATATAAAAGAGTGCATTGAGACAAGAAAACTGAAACAGGGTTTATGATACTGAAATATTTTTTTATCTTTATGTTTATATTATTAATTAAAATTTTAAGGCTCTGAACCCGACAAGAAACATTGTATATTTATATTTATATATATATATATATATATATATGTATAATTGCCTCTAATGACAATAATCAATGTATGCAATTTGTTTGCCCCTATTGTGGGCCCATTGATTGGAATAATAAATATTCTTATTCTTATTACGCATTCGCATGTCTTGTTTTCGTATGAACCGTCGTGGTCGTGATCGTATGGTAGTTGGATTTTTAACTACCTAAGCAATCGGTGCCTATCACCACTAACGTTGAGAGTTCAAACTCCCGCTCAGGCGAGGTTTACTCGATGCAACTTTATGTGATAAAGTTTGTCAGAGACTTGCGACAGGTCGGTGGTTTTCTCCGGGTATTCCGGTTTTCTCCACCAATAAAAGTGGTGCTATAAGTGGTGTTAAGAGATATTGTTGATATTGCTATAAGTGGTGTTAAGAGATATTGTTGATATTGCTATAAGTGGTGTTAAGAGATATTGTTGATATTGCTATAAGTGGTGTTAAGCACCATAACACTAAACCTTGTTTTTATATTCCAATTTTCCTTCGACGAAATCACTACATACATGGACCAAATGGCACCACACTTAGTCTAAATGTTCATTGAAACGTACATGTACACTTTCAAGATTGGATTGTTTTAATGGGTGATGATAGGAAACATAGCATTGATAATTGGGGACCGACCATTGAACTTTTAGCGGGCATACTCTTTCCCAATGTTTTTGTCACCCCATAAATCAGATTATATCTTATTTAGAAATGGAAAATTAGTAAAAAAAAATTCAAATTTTACCAAAATTTCTTGTTGAAAACTGCCAGTTCATGTTCATTTTTGCATCTTTTCATGTCAATTTTTCTCCTTAAAATTTAGAAAAAAAACATACTCCTCCCCCTAAAAAATTATGGTCGTCCCCTTATGTTGTTTGATTACTTGATGTTAAAAACAATATCGTCTGCTTATAAATTACATAACTGGTAGAATTGATATATTCTAGATATGTTTCGTTGATGCTGTCAAACGTGTTGAAAGTGGCGTTAAACACCATCAAACCAACCAACCAACCAATGATTGAACACAAAAAAGGAAAGAAAGACCGCGACATATGACGTTGGAAATCCAAGTCTTGGCTTTGGACAGGCGTAAAAATGTGGTGGGGTTAAACTGATTAATAGGATCCCAATTCTCTCTTCAGAACGTATTTCTGATTCTCACATCTAAAAATCCGAATGTTATGTTAACAATAAGTACATCTAAGTTATTATCTTATTTGCAGGGTTCTTGGGATTAGGTGGCGGAGTTAAGTCTACATATTCTACAATGGAAAGCAATACACAACTCCGGAAGTATTATGCGAAGTCGTTAGCAAAACTACAAGTTGAATTCGTGAAACCCGTACCAGCCCGGGTTAAAGATTTAATTAGACTGCTTAAATATTGGAAGAACACAGAGCAGGTGTGTGATAAGATGTACTAGTATTATCTGAAAAGTTAGGGACCAACAATTTGCTTATGGGGGGAGGGGGGGTTCTGGTCATATATTTTTTTTCTCTTGGTTTTGCTCATGGTGTTTAACGCCAGTTAGTTTTTTTCTTTCTTTCTTTTTAGCAAAGGGTATATGTATATATAACGAAAACATTTATAATCCCCCTCCCCATCTAAGAAAATGGTCTGTGCCTCATATGATTAACTCACATGAATCACATTGTGTCAACTGATCTTATTTCAATTTTCTTTTTTCCCCATTATTTTTATTTTACAAGATACTGGATGTCTTGATGTGCAACATTTTTTATGAAGTACCACTGTGTTGTTACACCTGTAATATTTTTACAGGTAGATCTTGCTTCTTACTGTATTGAGTTACTTGTCATCCATGTCTGGAGAGAGAACGGAAGTCCTAACAATTTTACTATGAAGGAGTTGATGACGAAAGTAGTACACTATCTTGCTACCTTTAACGGAATAAAAATAACATTTGCTGATAATTATGAACCTTCATATTACGTAAGACTATTAGGAAGGTATGTATAAAGCTTGGTCTACTTATATCTACATGATGAATGACAAATATTTCCATCGAATGACAATTATTGGAAACATTCTAGCGAAAGAGTTGATTTTGAACAATATTTATTTACCAAAAAACCCTTAGCGGTCGTGATCGCTTGGTAGTTTGATTTCCAACTACATGTGCAATCATTGTCTTCACCACTAATGTTGTGAGTTCGACCCCCGCTCAGGCGAGGTGTACTCGATGCAACATTATGTGATAAAGTGTCGGTGACTTGCAACAGGTCTGTGGTTTTCTCTGGGTACTCCGGCTTCCTCCACCAATAAAACTGACCGCCACGATATAACTGAAATATTGTTGAAAGTGGCGTTAAACACCATTGACCTACATTGTAATCCTAAAACAAACATAAAAACCATTTTCCTCCTAGTTTAACTCGTTTTGATTATAGAGACGTCGAATAAATGAGTACGTTTGATTGGACATTTACCCATAGCAGATAACCTCATGCGAGACTGTCTCCTATCGGTTGTCTCCCATGGTAAAGCAGATTGTCCATGACAATAAAGTTGCAATTTGTGTACAACATTTACTTTACCAACTTCCGAAAAGTAACATTTTGTGTATGCACGCTCCGAAAGTGTATGCAGTTCTTGTGACATCCATCCTGTAACTCGTGTTAAAAACCCGGAAATAGATTATATTCTGTGATAATTCTTGAACGAGTTATGTTGTCCATTGATTATGCTTACTCATTAAACCTCATTAGTCATTTTCTTAAATATATCGCACAGTTTTTCAAATGTTTCCAAATATTTACCATATTCGTCAACCATTTTATTTTTCAAATGACACAATGTACTCATTAACAATTTTGAAATTTCACAGTTCTTTTGCATAATGTCTTGTAGAAGTCCTCCATATGTTGTGGACCCAGCCAATCCTTTTCATGACCTTTCATCAGATCCACAATGGTCGATGCCCAGTTTTCGCAGAGATTGTTCCCGTATTGAATCCAAAGGAAAAGCCTTACAAAGAAAACTTGGTGTGTTACCAGAGGAGAGTAGCTGTGTTGTATCATAGGAGAGTAGCTGAGTTGTATCATGTAGGAAGATAATTAAACTACATTTGTATGAATATGTGAGATTTGACTGGATAAAAATAAACTGTAAGACGCTAAAGAAGAAAAAAAACCTTCCGATTTTGAAAAACAGACAAATGAACTAATGGTGATTGCTAAATTAAGGTATATGTTTTCCGTACAGTTCATTTTTTAACAAATTTAATAAAATTGATGGTTTGTCTTATTTTACATCGTTGGTAACCCACATCTGGTCACGTGTCATACTCTCCACTCATGAGTCAATTTCAAATAAATTCTCTCTTAAAAATGACCCCCCCCACGCTTCTTGGAGAACTGTTTTGGGGAGGCAAAAATTAAAAAGTTAAAAACGATCACAAATCATTTTTAAGAGAGAATTGATTTGAAATGAGCGATTTATTTTCATCTTTATTAACATTTACAATAATCAAAACAATTTTAAGTACATTTTTTTTTACTGTTTCTAAATTTTACAAAAATCTTGTAAAATGAGCGTTGACAGAGATGTTGTGTAGCGTGGCAGGAACAACAACTCTGGATATAGAATGACACCACATAATTATTTCCAGTCTCCTGATTGGTCCACCAATCAGAAGCTTGGAAATATTTCTATGGTGTAAAGAGATACTGTCACACTTTGTAAAGAGCAGCCAAATTTTCTTTTTTCACTCCAGAAAAGAAAAGGGATGGCAAGTCGTTTGACAAAATAAATCGTAATGCAAACATAATACTTTAATAAGAAAAAAAAATCATGAACTGTATACTCCATTCAATAAACATGAAGGATGCACTATGAAATCACTGACTTGCACGAAACTATGAAACGCACATAAATCAATATCACGCACAACACCCGCTAAATCACGGACTGTGATAAATTCAAAACCAAATTTGAAAATATTGTATTTTTTCGCACGGTGTGTTTTTGCTTTCTGTCGACTTTACCAACTTATCAACCTCCACATCGTCAACAAACATGAATTTTCTTTACACTCGCTAAATACGGCCTTTTCTAACTGTTCAATAATATTATCTGCAGTTAAAGGAACCTCAGTCAGCTCAAAACCAAATTTGAAAATATTGTATTTTTTCGCATGGTGTGTTTTTGCTTTCTGTCGACTTTACCAACTTATCAACCTCCACATCGTCAACAAACATGAATTTTCTTTACATTCGCTAGATACGGCTTTTTTTTAACTGTTCAAAAATATTATCTGCAGTTAAAGGAACCTCGGTCAGCTCAAAAGTAGACGACAGATTCATGTACTCTTGGTACAAACTCGATGGTAAGTCAATGAAGAAAGGACCGGATTGTGATCACAACAAACGGAACATATCTGTGGTCATGTGTGACACAGATGATGATAACGGTTAACCACGTCATTGTGTCGACCGTAAAACTTTCGAAATGATGACTTTTTACTTCGAGTTCAACTTAAGGTTACACCCCGTTGGTCCGAAGGGACGATAGTCCGAAGGTCCGAAGGGTCGATATCGATAGTCCAAAGGTCCGATGTAGTTTGGTTAGAGTATTCCGCTGGTGCCCAGCCTAGTCAGAATGTCTTTTCTACCCTGTGTTTTTCCACAGTAACGCAATTTGCCAACATTACATAACCAGTCTTTAAAAAAGTAAGAAACCGAACCTCCGTTCCACAGGAGGAATCCAAAGCCGTAAGTCCAAGGGAATCGGCAAAATCGAGCAGACGAGCAAAGACAGAGAAAAAAAGACTACACAAAAACCAAAAACGTACACAAAAGATGACCATCACGGACCCATACAAACCAGTGTTAGACCAGGTGTGCCGGCAGAGTAAGCATCTACAGCCTCTTTAGGGACCGGTAATTATTTATCTCCAGGGGGGCCGGCAAATTATTTTGAATAACCGGAAAAAAAAAATTATGATCCCCTTTCCACTTTTGTGTAACATATGTGACCCCCTCCTAATAGTGTCAGAAAAATGTTGACCCCCAACCATGTCATATTTGTATTTCTCCAATGGTGTTGTGGTGTATATACTTTGTACATAAACAATTATCCCTCTCTATCCTTTATCATGTTTTTCATCTCTCTCCCTCTATTTATTTATTTGTTATTTTTGTTAATTTTTTTTTTCAATTTGAAAATTAAAAAAATCATGACCCCCCCTTTCTCCTAACATAAAGAAACCTCTGACCCCCACCTTTTCCATGTTCCAAATTTTCTCTGACCCCTCTATATTTGCCGGCCCCCTGGAGATAAATAATGACCAGTCCCTTAGGGACACCCGCCCTGATAGCCAGAGTCAAATCCGGTGCAGAGGCAGAACGAAGCTGATCAAGGAAACACGTATGTTTGCATCTGTGAAACAGTTGTCTCATAACGGTCCACCAAGTCGTCATGGCGTCCGTAGAACGTCAGGAGCGATGACTTTAACCTTTTAGCAACATAGCCTTTTCTCATGAGTTTGTCAGTTAGCAACCGCGGGCTCTGTCTAGAAAATCACGATATACACCTCAAACTCTGGAGTAACGGACAAGCCAGGTTTTCTGAAAGGGGGTGCACAACTAAAAGGCGAGGGATCTTGGGGCTGCTTTAGACCCCCAGCGAGTCCAGGACAGAGCCCTGTTAGGGGGCTCAGGCCCCCGGAAGCTCTGAAGTTTTAGCATTTTACAAACAGTATAATCAAATGAAAAAATTGATCAAAATGCAAGAAATTTTTATATCCTTTTTGATGCAGTACTTAGATTTACAACTTTAAGTGTGATATCTATTAAATAGAGAAAATAAAATCGTAATATTGACGTTAAAATCAAGTATACACAAGGTTTTTTTTTTTGTGTTATTTAGAGGGGGTGCACATGCACCCACCCCACCCCCCTCCCCCCGGCTACGGCCTTGCAAGCTGTCATATATAAACTTCATATGCCGGTGCTGCAGATATTGTCAGTACGGCACGGACCATTTGATTTTCAGGTTTTTTAGGTTGTATCAATATGCCATCTAGTGCTGTAGACTGTCAACGTGCCATCTAGTGCCGTAGGCTGTGTTCTCGGGTTAGAGTTAGCTTTGGAAATACCAAATATGGGTGGGTCCTCTAAAGTAAATGAAGGCCTCACAATGTTACTTTCATTGTTAACTGATGTCAATTTATGGAAAGCGGCGCGTTTCCACTCAGTTCCCTCCAAAATCGTGAAGCTCTAACGTGAAAGGGTCTATTGAGATGCCTGGAACTGCTAATACTAGAAATGGCGAGAAAACTAATGCATAATACCATGCAGAGACAAGTATTATATAGCTAGTTGTGAATTGCATTTCGCACGTCTGATCTATCGGGTACAGACTAAATCGGCACCTGGACATATCGGTACCTTGACACTAGACACAGTTGGGTCGAAACTTCCCATTTTCCTTCACACATCGTCAATACCAGCCAATTGGTTTTTTTAATGCAAGATCGCATAGATATGAATGCACATGTACTTATACCAAGAAATGATTTAATTGTTAGTAAATGTCATCTGAAAAGTTATAATACAAACATTTATAAAGAAATGTGCAAGAGATTACTGAAAAAGGGACATTTTCGGACTATCGGGCCGTAACCGCTGGGAACCCTTGGATCAGTAGCTTCTTTGTTAGCAGCAAATAAATCGTGATAGGAACCACAGGCTCTGGAATATCATGGTGGCGACGATAAAGCTTTCGAAGTGATGACCTCATTTGTCAGATTCAATGGTTTAAATATATTTCATGGTCCAAAAACATGACAATAGGATCTGAAACAACCTTTACAACTAAGAACATATATACAATAAACTTATAACGTTGAACATAAATGCACAATTTAGCAACAATGGTCATCAATAGCAAAAACATGAAATATATGTCTCCCAACAAAATCTGTTATATGCCAAATGGCAAATCGAACACATCTTAACTATAATTGGACCATATAGATGAGCCTCATTGTACGTTGTACTTCTGCAAACGCATGTCATGTCATGTCATGTCATGTCTTGTCTTGTCATGTCATGTCATGCCTTGAACTATGTATTCAAACACCACCCTGCCTTCTTCATGTTAACAGTTATCTTAAGTTTAAACCCACGTGAATATTAAACTATGCATTTGGGCATATTTATGCATCTTCGATGTGAAGTTGAATAAACCCATGTGAAACCTGCTGATATTGGCTCCAAAATTGATTGATACATATTACTATTCCGTATTCTCTCTGTTTTTCGTAAAATATATGCATAATATTTAATCTCTTTACAATGATATGATTTGCCACGTTTCTTTATTAATTTTATAATATTTTTGCTACATACTGCTTCTGTTATTTTTTTTGGAATTCTATCTTCATCGACGTTTTTAACAAATGTCCATTGACAGATTGCTCTCTGAGAATCATCTTGATAGTTTATGAATTGTTGGCAGTTAACAGGATATGGTATACTCTAGTAATATTCACAAGCTAAGTATCTATTAATGGAAGATCTCCTTTTATGGAACTCAATTGGCACCAGATAGTGATTTGCGTGTTTCAATGGCCAAAGATTCAAAGCTACGAGTAATGTTGCATTTATTTCCTGTTTGAGAGACAACATGCAGACTAGAAGCATTAAACGGAGTGATTGTGAAGACCAGCAAATCCGAAAATAGTGAAAATTCAATAATCAAATTAACAAAGCATTCTGATGTATGTTTTAGGACATTAAGCAAATCTAAAAATAGCTCCATTTCATAATTAAATGAATAAATTCTTATGGATAGTATATAATATATATATAAATTGATTACTCTGAAAAGATTTACAAATGCGCAATGTCCACGTGACTTTTTTCAGATAATACCCCCCAGACAAGATTAAGAAAACAGTAGTATTAAAATATTCATTATCCACAACAATGACTCAGAACTATTTCCACGTAGTAGGTACTTCGACATCAGGAGAACTCATGTTTTTACTCGGATTGTGTGGTATTTAGCGAAAAATAAATGAAGTCACATGAACATAGCGTCGATGTGCAAACATAAGTCGACAGTAAAATCTCAAGAAACTGTTTTCAAATAACTTCATGTATACTCGCAACATACATTGTAGCCTTTTGTGTTTTAATCGTTCTCTTTTTTGCCGATAAAACTGTGAATAACCATATCGGACAAATCATCACATTATGTTAGGAATACGGAAATGTGAAGGTTAAAAAAGAACAACAATCGGATTAATAATAGTCCTTGTAATTAGCATTCACAATTTACGTATGATATTTGTAATGAAATGTTAGAAGTGGTACTTCTCGTATTGTTACGCAGAAAATACAATTGTGTACATCTAAATTGCATTTTTTAAATATTACTAAAAAAAAATCGGTGTTGCTACCTAAATCAAAATGGTTCAAGTATAAAATATAAAAAAGCAAGAGGTTGTTTCTCAGTCATAAAATATCGACGTTTCTTTGAATATTATCTGCTTGGCGATAAACTATTATAATATTAATTACAAACCTTGAAAAACTTCATAAGTTCCAACTTTGGATTGGGAAATAAAATAAAGGTATTGAGCGTCATCTTAAATACGATCGTAAGCCCCTCGTGCTTTGTCTGATTATAATCTTTTTTATATATTATAAAATATTGAACCAATTCAGACCTTGTTTTCCTTCTAACATTGTCCCTGTTTATTGTTTTATACATGTGACAATCTCCGTCATCTGTATTGAAATTCTATTGGGGTATTTATGCAGGAAGCGTTCAATATACTGACCATCAAACACAAAACAAACAAGCAAACAAACAAAAAACAAAAACTACAAAGAAATCGCCACATTTGTATTTTGAAGAAAATGACAAATGAAATAACCTATTGGAAAATTTGTATTCTTGTAGATCGAAAAGGACTTCTACGCATGAATACAATTCTCATCTCAACAGGCGCACGCCACAGATTTCATTTATAGTTTAAAAAATTCCAATACAACACATAATTTCCAATTGTTAAAATTTACAAAAGTACATAAAATGTTTTCACAATTTAAGATTTTAAGGCTAGTCAACAATGTGTTTTCTTTCAAAGGTCAATATTTGTGGTTTCCAAGCTTCTTACATTAAAAAAATATATTGATAATCACAGTTAATGCGGTGTTAATAGGCAATCTAATTAGAATTATGTCTCGTCATTTCCCTGCCGTCGTCGCCGTGATCGTATATGGTAGTTGGATTTACAACTACCTATGCAATCAGCGCCTATCACCACTGATGTTGTGGGTTCGAATCCCGATCAGGGCGAGATGTACAACATTAGGTGATAAAGTTTGTCAGTGACTTTGGACAGGTCGGTGGGTTTTCTCCGGGTCCTCTGGTTTCCTCCATCAATAAAACTGACCGCCACGATATAACTTAAATATTTTTGAAAGTGGCGTCAAATACCATCAAGCATACAAAACCTTTTTCTCAGTGCTAAAGAAAAATTAGCAGTAAGGCAGAAATCTAATTTTAGTAAAACTGAATTAAAAAGGGAGATAAGGGAACGACCATTTAACTTGAAAGGGGGGGGGTATGTTTTTTTCCTAAAAAAATATTCTGATTCCCAATGTTGCTGAAATAAATATTCTGATTGGTGGAGGGAAAAAAAAATCTGATTCAGAGTTTTTGTCATATAACCTAATCTAATGTTAAATTCTGGAGGAGAAAAATTCGCGCTTTGCGCGACAAAAAAAATAAATATTCTAACTCTCGTGTTGTCCGAAAAACAATTTCTGAACGAAAAAAAACCATATCCCCCTCCCTGCAAGTTAAATGGTCGGTCCCTAACAAAATTTCTGTCACTTCCATTATATTGTTGTATATACATGTATTTAAGAAGAGTTTGAAGATACCATGAAGGTAATCAGAATCCGTAAATCGAAGGAGAACAGACAATACAATTCCAACAAAAAAAGGACAATTAACGATCTACAAAACACCACGCAGAAAACCAAAGATCGAGTAACACGAACCCCACTAAAAACCGGGGACGAACTCTAGTACTCCGGAAGGTAAGCAGTTCCTGTTCCACTGGTGACATCAGTCGTGTTACCAAGCCTTATAGAAACCACAAGCTCTGAAATATCGGATCAACTTCAAGAGAAATATACTCTAGATATGCCGGTGCTGCTGGAATGTTGCTACTTATAAATGGAAATAATCTCTTCTGTTATAAAGTTTCGTTCTTATCCGGCCCTCATTGTGAATTGCGATGTGTAGGTCTAGGTATGAAGCAGACCTAGCTGTATAGAGGTATCCTTTATTTCAAGCTCAAAGGGATAGATGCAAATGTTGTGGGAGTTTTTCAATGTTCAGTTACTATATTTATTTTTCAAATTAAAAACTTCTGTGATGTTATAGTTTTTTTTTTTTGCCTACCAACACTTGCTTAGAGGACAAGCTAAGCCCACAGGGGCCAGATGAGTTTTTTCATGTACCTATGTACCTATATAGGTATATAAGTACATGAAAAAACTCATCTGGCCCCTGTGGCTAAGCCCTGTTGGAGCTTGACGTGTTTAAACTGTTTTTACTTTCGACAGAATTTCGAAAAATTATTTCGTAATCTTTCCGATACGAATAAGTTTTTATAACATAATTGATACTTCCGGTCGAAATTTGTTACGTTATAGCAGGCATCAGAAACGATGATCTCCCTTGGCTATATACTCAGCCATTACAGCCAAAAAATGTTGCTAGATTTGTGTATCGTGTTAGGTAAATGAGTTATATAATCAACGCCCACTTTTCTATAATTATATTGCCGAACTTCCTACGGTCTTTTCCGAATATTATAATTATACTTCGGTATGTTCCGAATTATTTCGGTCGATTCTAAATTAACATACACACGTCAAATACGTCAAAAAACTATCCAAAAGTTTCTCGATATACGCGAACTGGACGAGAATTCCTTTACTTATTATAAAATCCCGAGATACATCGAATGGTAAAATCGGCCATTTTCTAGCATGTTATTTGCCGATTCCATCCCCTTTCCCTATGACATCCCCTGGTTATATTGACATGGCAGTAAATAAATGAGGAAAGTCCATGAACAAAAACTGATTATATAAGGCACTGGCTACGATTACCTGGATTAGGTAATAATAACGAAAAATTAGGATTACCTGAGAGACTAAGTGCCAGAATACAATTACGGTTCAGGAACCTATTTCACGGAAAAATATCGGGTAATCCTAATTTTATTTGTCAGACTCAGAGTTACCTATAGGAATGTTCGCCAATCTCATTAGTGATATCATATTCACTAATTTGCATGTCATTAAACAAATAATTGGTTGGCAGTAAAACAATAACGTAATTGACAGGAAAGTAACCAATTTTTAAACTTTTATTTTGTTTCCAAACCAATTGTGGTTCTGTTAATTGTTTTAGAGACTTAAGAAAATTAATTTTTGTTCTGTCAGTTTACATTTTTTTTATTTTGATATGATAAATTTATAATTCTAATATGAAATAATGCATTTTTACGCTTCAAAACTAAATGAAACAAGATTGAATTTCCAATCTTTTTATTCTGAATATTTTTATCAAACCTTCGATGTGAATTAATTATTGCTATATAATTTTCATTTCTGAAAGAATTATTAAATTATCGTAAATAACAAAATAATAATGACAATTTAAAGTTGAGCCTTCATTGAAAGACAAGCGAAATTTTTGATTTCCTGCCAACCACACAGGTAAATTCTCAAGCCTGTGACATCACGGCGAACATCCCTATAAGATACAATGTAAGAAAACTTTATTTGAATTCGGTTTTTGTATAACAATAAACACAAGCTCTCATGAGCTTTTTACCTGGTCTTATTATTACCTGGAAGTTCTAGGGATTTCATTATTGGACATAAAGAATTGAAAGAATTATTATTATTATATATCAATTTGTAATTGATAATACATTTTAAATCAATACATCAAAAAGATATGAAATATACTTCGTAAATATATTTACAAAGATGGAATTACATAATAAATTATCAAGTTACTTTCCTTTGTTATAGCACTGTCTGCATAGCCACTGCCAGTATGTGGATTTTGGTGGCTCTTTGAGGCCAACACATTTAAGATGGTTCCACTCTAAACATCCATGGCAAAACTATGGATGCATAAAGATGAACATCAATTTTACAGACTGAACAGTTCCATTCGGCTGTTTCTTTTGTTTCACTAATTTTGGTTTTTAAACATTTTCATCCATCAAACGTGAATTTTTTTTTAATTCTGTTTAAGTTAATGTTTTCATCTAAAATCTTTGTTAGCAAGACTACAACCATCTGCTCGTCCGCCGAAATATTTGTATAGACAAATTAAATTCGGAATGAAAGTTTATAATAAAATTGGTACCTATAAGATAAATCAACAACAATAATAAATAAGATTTAATATTTTATTTACAATGTAAATTTTACATACAACTATTCCGGGTAATAATAAGACCAGGTAATTCTAACAAATAAAATTACGATTTACCCAATTTTTTTTTTCGTGGAATAGGTTCCTGAACCGGAATTGTATTCCGGTACTTAGTCTTTCAGGTAATCCTAATTTTTCGTTATTATTACCCAATCCAGGTAAATCCGGGTAATCGTAGCCAGTGCCATTATATAATGGTATACAATGGTGAACTAACTGATTATGTCCATGCTTAATGTTATGTTCAATCTAAAATTCAGATGAAAACAGCTTCATAATTTTAACCAAGCAATAATATTGACACCCGTCGGCATAAAAAAATATCAAATCGATATTTACTTTTAATCCCTTTTCAAAACACGGGAGCCTTCTGTGATCAAACTTGCTAAACTTAACTAATTGGTGTGCATGCTTATTTTGAGAAAATCCTTCTGTAAAAATATTTACGGAATAAATGGGTAGAAAAAAATAAGCCTATAAATGTTTAAGGCATTTAAAGTGACCTGTCCTGTCCAGATTTAGACCACATGCTCAATTGAGTATTTCTTTATGTGATTGTATGTTGTGTGTGGAAAAAAAATAGAAATTATAAACTAATAGTAATACCAGGTCAGTTTTCTTGACTATTATTGAAAATTATATAAAAATTGTATAATTTATATATACTCCTGCAGGGTTCGAAATTAACGATTGTCCGCTAGTCCGAGACTAGTAATTTTCCCCACGGACAACACATATCTCCTAGGTACTTGTCCGTTTGGGCTAGTAAAAAAAAATAGAGACCGGTATGTATTACGAAGAGTTGGAAAGCCGTTATTGTCCCTGTTCGTTTCTTTCCTTTATGATACGCCATTTACAACTGTATTAAACATGCGCTTGAAAATTACTTGTAAAACTATGTTGTTTAAAGCGCTTGGAAGACGGATCACACAAACGTTTGAAATAGTTAAACTGTTTTCCAAAATTCAAGCACAAATTTGACATTGACAAAATATAATTTCATTGATAAAATATTTATGGCGTCTTCTCTTCATGTCGATCTGCAAATCGCCGCGATTGGGAAAGTAAGAACAATGACAATATTTGTTAAAATATATCGTTTTAAATAATTTTATTTTGTAATAAAGTCCAGATTTTCATGTAGGTAACAATTAAAACTATGTAAAATTGATGTATTAATAAATGTGTTTATTGATCCAAACTGTTTAAATAACATTTTTTTACTTAAAATAAAAACTACATGGCATACCCCCATACCCAACTCGCATCCTGAAGGGTGCTCGCCGCATCTACAGGACTATGCATACCCCCATACCCAACTCGCATCCTGAAGGGTGCTCGCCACATCTACAGGACTAGTTGGGATTTCTAAGGACTAGTGATTGATATCTTCTACTAGCCCTTTGGGCTAGTAACTACAAAAGTTAATTTCTAACCCTGCTCCTAGATTCTGCTATCCTTTAAAATTCTGAACTTGAAATTGGCTTTTTGATCTAGTCAGTTTAAAAATCGGGTCACATCCAGGGTCATTTTAGTAAAAACAATCCTTTATTTGTCAATTATTACACCTTTAGTTTACAGACATTGGAAAGTCACATTAAATTTCATGCAGTGATTGACAAATGATTACATTAATTATTAATACAACATATTAAAATTATTATAAAAAAAAAAATAGTTCATGTAATACAAAATGTATATAAATCGATCATGTCAGGCAAGTGTGAATTGTTATATATATAATTTTCCCCCATGACATTTAATATATGACCATGACATGCATGACTTATCTGAAAAATTGCTGATTTGGTATTAACAACAATCACCCATTCCCTGCCAGAGAAACTCAACTTGTATGGGCGAGGTCTTCCCTGAATGCCAACATTCTTTAACAACATACAGATTAGTGTATATTGTTGTTTTAGCACTTATGTTGGGACCATTTAAAGGTTGCTATATACTTTTCCAAAAATAATTACTAAGTGAAATATCACATACATGTACAAAATGTACTATATTTGATTTAAATCTATATAGTGATTTTAAAATGTTTTGTTTCTCATTTTAGAAGAAAAAGTTAAATAAAGAAAATGATAAATTTAATATATTTTATTTAAGAGTGAAGCAGTTTCCCAAACATGCCGGTCTGACGGACAAATCCGGTAAAAATCAATTTGGTCCGGTAAAACATTGGTTTCCACCGGACCGACTGTCCGGTATAAGATACTGGGTTTGTTGTATAAAAGAGCCCTGTTTGATCTTCAATTTGTCCATAATTTATTTTGATTAAAACTTAAGTCAAACACCAGATCAAAACTCTTTTATTGTATCATTTATTGTTCCTCCATGCTTTGATGAAGTTCAAGGACATTGACAAAATTAAAGTCGCAATCTCAGAAATGCTTTAATGAAAGAAAATATCAATATTTGAAATATAAGAACAAGAATCACTCCAGACCGGACATGTGAAAATTATCGGATATCAATTTGGCGCCAAATTTAAACTTGTCTTTTGTGCAAAATACGATAGAGGCCTGTCAAGATTTAGGCTTTTGGGAAATATTGAAACCTTTTGAAATGGACAAATATTGCAAGCTTTTTCCTGATTAAGACAAATGGTTGAAAAGATTCACTAAAATTTTTGTATGAGTTGTATTGAGCCACCCGGGCCCTAATTTAATTATGATGACTATTTCAGTTACAACATATATATACAATATAAAAATTGTATGAATACTTCTGAAGTTATACACAGATGAAGCAGTTCAAAAGAAAAAGAAAAGATTGAAAACTGGGTATATATTTAATTTGTTTCTATTAGTTTCAAGAGGAGTTTGAAGATACATGTACCAAAGGGAGGTAATCAGAATCCGTAAATCAAAGAATAACAGACAACACAATGGCCAAAAGGATAAACAACGATCCACAAAACATACATGTGTACATGTACACATAAAACTAAAGATCGAGTAACACATACCCCACTAAAGACCGGAGGGTGAACTCAGGTGCTCCTGAAGGGTAATCAGTTCCTGCTCCACTGGTGGCACTCGTCGAGTAACACATACCCCACTAAAGACCGGGGGGTGAACTCAGGTGCTCCTGAAGGGTAATCAGTTCCTGCTCCACTGGTGGCACTCGTCGTGTTAATCTTGTTACAAATTATAATTTTCATGTAATTTTGATGTTGTTTTTTTCTTTGGATTGATTGTGACACAGGCTTCAGGTAGTACTGTATTTCTTTGGATTTTCTCTATCAGTTATGATTTTCGAGTTAAACCTGATAGCAGTTAAAATACTAGGACAGGAGGAAGCCATTGTCGACATGCTGCGGTCTAAGTAATATCATGCTAACCATTTATTAACATTATTGGCAGACAAAAGGGTTTACCTGGCAGTTTATATTAACAGATGTCTGTGTTACATAAATGAAAGCTAATATTTTTAGAGTTGCATTTCAGTGGCCGTCGTGGTGATGATCATATGGTAGTTAGATTTATAGCTACCTGTGCAATCAATACCAATCGCCATAAAGTTGTGAGTTTGAACCCCGTTCATGGTGAGGTATACTCGATACAACATTATGTGATAAAATTTGTCAATGACTTGCGACAGATTAGTCGTTTTCTCCAGGTACTCCAGTTTCCTCCACTAATAAAACTGACCGTCGTGATATAGCTGAAATATTGTTGAAAGTGGTGTTAAACACTATAAACCTTAGAGCTACATTTGTATATAGTCTTGGCAAATATTAGCGCTTATGCAATTTAGTGTGTGAAACTAAATTTTGTGGTATCATAGACCAATCTCTATTTTACATAGACCTCACTGTACAATATAAACAAAATTTAGAAAATTTGACATAGGCAAGCTTGATTTTACATAGACATTGTCTATAGTTCTACCTCTAATTTCGCACACTGTTTCAAAATACAATTACTTCAAAACCTGGTCAATGATCATCAGTGGGTTACGAATGATGATGTGCATGATGACTACTTATAAATTTAGAAAATAGTTTATATTTGCACACCTACGGATGATGTACATGCAAGGCAAATATTGACCAGGTTTTGAAGAAAATTTTGTATTTTCTAATTTTCAATTTCAGGTCTTACTACTGTATAGCTATAACGTGCCAGACAGTATGTATATTTATAGAATTAGATTAGTTTGGTTGTTTTCTGTCTTGGTCGTCATGATGATGTTTATTGGTTATCTTGGCTGGAAAGATCCATACCTGCCAGGCAATTCTTCAATGGATTCGGATAACAATTTTGTTTCCAGATCTTCAAGCAGTACAAACAACAATGCTAGTCAAAATCAAAAGAAAGTTGAAATATCAGATGGAGACGTTATAAGAATACTTGACGTAATCAACAAAATGGAAAACAAAAAGCCATTGCTTGTTACTTTAATAAACAACGCTTACCTCCCTTTTACATATAGCTGGTTGTGTAATACAAAAGATATGGATGTTCATAAACAGGTATTTACTGTCTACAGTCAAACTTGTCCATGAGGTCACCTCTATTGAGCAGTCACCTGTATTAAAAGATCACCTTTTTCTTGTTATGTTATAGAAAAGTTCATATAAATTGAACCTGTTTTAAGAGGTGACTTGTCTTAAATGACCACTTTTGCTTTGTCCCAAGGGTGACCTCTTAATACAGGTTTGACTGTATATCAATACTTTAAAGTAGTAAGATGGTCTTGGTTAGTACAATATGCATGTTTAC
This sequence comes from Gigantidas platifrons, assembly GCA_002080005.1. Taxonomy (NCBI): domain Eukaryota; kingdom Metazoa; phylum Mollusca; class Bivalvia; order Mytilida; family Modiolidae; genus Gigantidas; species Gigantidas platifrons. The sequence goes on from MJUT01023840.1 coordinate 404,371, forward strand.
ATAAATGTATTGTTTTTTTGAGTGGCTACTACATTTAGTAATTGAACAGTATAAAAAGAAATTATTGCAACACTTTGATTTTATAAGGGTTTTTGACATGCAGTCAAACCTACTTTAATGACCACCTATATTAAGCAATAACGTTTTTTCTGTCTATGTGAATGGCTGTTAATGGCTGCTTTTTTAGTTAAGTAATTGAACAGGAAAAGAAAAAATTATTGCAAAACTTTGATTTTATAAGATTTTTTGACATACAGTTAAACCTGCTTTAGTGACCACCCCTATTAAGCAATAACTTGTATTAATTTACCTTTATTTGAATTTCCCTTCACAGTGGATATGTATTTCATAATAAATAAACCTGTATTTAGCGACCAGTTGCCTTATCGTATGTGACCCTATTTCAATGTTCCCCTGGAATGTCACATAAGACAGGTTTTACTGTATCTAGTTTCCCGTCACCTTGTTCAACACTTCATTCAGCTAGTAGCTGCATTAGTTAAGTACAGTAAGTGATGCCCTTTAGAGAAGCCAGTTGTGTTTTCCTTTTAAGTTTGGAGATGTAAATGTTGTATACTTTGAGATAAATTACCTCCCTTTACTGTTGTGTATGTTGCCATAGTACCTGTAATCACAAAAAATGTTGTTGTTTTTTTATTATTTAATTATTTGTTTTAAAGATAAGTGTGAAATAAACTAACTTTACAATAGCATAAAAATTACCATATACACATGAAAACTTGGACAGTATGCGATTTTAGCACTGGTGCTTTTGCCCCTGGCTAGTAAAAAAAATGACATTAGAAAATTAAGAAAATTGCAGACAATAGATTTTAAAGGTTATGTTGTTTAATTCCACTTTCGACTGTAAGTATGACACGTAAATGACAAACTTTATCAGATCAAATTCTATTAAATACACATCACCTCATGCTTTAACAGTAGTAATAAATAATGCTTGCATACATAGATTTGAATATGGTAATTTTCACAATATTTAGAAGCATGTGAACATTAATTTTGTCCTAGTGTATTTTGCATTCAATACATTATATATTTTTGATTTATATGTTAATTTGTCAATTTTTCAAAAAAGCTTTTCATTTGAATGTAAGTATCTGATCACTGGGATTACTTTTGATTATTACCAAGTATAGAGTCGGCAAATATATTTTATATAGACAATATATATCTGCATTATTAATTAATATAAAATTTGTGTACTAGCTTTCGTAGAAACATGAAGAAGAACGATTCTCTGACAAGCCATTCTTTCATGTATCAAAGCGAGTACAAATATTATATTAATTTTATATTTCTTGACAATGTATATATATATTCTGTTTATAATGTCTTTATACTGCATCATGTATGCATAAAAAATGTTAAATTTATTACTCTATTTTATTTAACTGGTCGGGCGGAGTTGACCTTTAAATTTACATGAGAGCATTCGATTTTATTTTGTGTATGTACAGGGCAGTTCCTGTTGTTGACATTATTGAACTGTATTCAGCAGTGTCACCGAAATCAATTCATACAAAAGGAATAGAACGCACGATTGAATATAGCTGTATAAATGAAATTGATCAGGTAACCTGACCCTCCTAAATACATGGACTTTCCTGTAATCAGTCAACCCGTGTTAAGCCACGCCCAACCAGTTGAAAAAAATAGAGTAATACTCATGTATGCATAAAAATGTTAAATTTACTCATGTATCCACAAAAATGTTAAATTTACTCATGTATGCATAAAAATGATAAATTTAGTCATGTATGCATAAAAATATTAAATTAACTCATGTATGCATAAAAATGTTAAATTAAGTCATGTATGCATAAAAATGTTAAATTAACTCATGTATGCATAAAAATGTTAAATTAACTCATGTATGCATAAAAATGTTAAATTAACTCATGTATGCATAAAACTGTTAAATTTACTCATGCATGTATCCATAAAAATGTTAAATTAACTCATGTCTGCATAAAAATGTTAAATTTACAACAAAGCGACATTTTAGTTGATTTTCTTATTGGATGTCTGCAGCGCAGTCTGTTTGAATCAGTGTTCATTGCACTTCTCTGTGCATAAGACGCTGGGTACCATAAGTTAATTTACATCTAGTAGAGATATAAAACAAAGGTTTATACATACACATTTACCGTAGTTAGGGTTGCGCAATGCACATTCATGCATAATGCACACCCCCTCTTGGCCTGGAAAATATGCAGAAAAAATGTAATTTCCCGGTTTGAAAAAAGAGTGAAACATATTGTTCTTGTTTATTATGTGCTCCCCTCATGCAAAATAAAGAATCTATGTAAAATCTAGCGCATTATACATAGGTCATTACGGTATATGTACATTTGTAACTAAACTTAGTTTCATTTTGATTATGAGCAAATAGATCACTATTCCATATTATGGGGGTTAGCAGTTATGGTGTTTAATGCCACTTTCAACAATATTTCAATTATATCTTGGTGGTCAGTTTTATTGGTGGAGGAAACCGGAGTACACAGGGTTTTCCCTAAGAACCGGCCGCCGGCCAAATTGACCGTTTCAATCAATTTTCTGGCCGGTTCAAAAGCTTCCAACAAAAATTATTTATTGTGATTTTGACTAAAAGGATTCGTTTTCAAACTTTCTTGAATGAAAAGCAAGTAGAAAAAGAGTTTTATGGGCAAACGACTTCGTGTTTGTTTGTATCATTTTAACTTCCTTAAGTAAATTAAGTTGTTGACACTTTCCCGATGATATATGAAACGGCACTTTTCATTGGTCGATTTTTTCATGACTGGTTCTTTGCTCTCGCATAGATAACAACCGAAAAATCGAGAGAGCCACGGTAACCAGTATGTGATGAAAAACGAAAACACGTGTATAGTCCAACATCAGTATGAAGAGAACCTTGCACGATTTTTTTTCTCTTTTTACAGCAGCCTCAAAGTGTCGGAAAGGGAGGTATAACATCTTTCAGAAATCAAATGACAGTTGAGCTGATAATCAGCTGCTAAATCTTCCAGCATGCTCCTATCAACGGTGATTTGTTACCCCCCCCCCTCCAAGTAAACAAAATGTTTCTGGTTAATGCCACACCGGACTGCAACTTCTTGTGTACTCTTTAACACATGTCCAAAATTGACACATTGAATTGAAAGTTGCCATTTAAAAAAAGTTAAAGGTTGTGATAAATATTCATTTCAGTTTTAAAAAAGTGTTCACAATGGCAAACTGTATTTTTATTTTCTCTCAATGGTTGGAAGTATATTTTGTTTATGAAATTGAAAACAGAAAACCCCACTGATTAGAAAATAGTCAGTTTCTAAGTAACTGTTTAAAATATATGTCAATTCATGGAAATTACCAGAAACATTTTTTTTAATATGCCCACTGTTTGAAGCTAGTTATCTAATTTTTTAATTGGCATTCCATTCCTAGTGATCCATTGATTTTATTTATTTTTTAAGCAAACTGAGTACAGGAATAAGAATAGAGTATGATGAGAATGGACTATGAACATATAACTGTTTATCAATTTTCAATCAATGTATTATGACTATTTATTTCATATCAGTTCTCAATTCCACTTTTTCATTGGTGTAGACATGGTCATGTGTCATGCATTAATCTGCGTTAAAGAAATCTACCAGTCATTAACATGATAATGCCCGTGGGCATTATCATGTTAATGACCGCTCGACGTTTTAGAGTTGCGTCCCCTTTTTAAAACGCAACGGAGATCGTGCAGTTGTCAATGTACCAAAATGAGCAAAATTATTTATAAAGTCTTATTTCCTTCAATGAAATAAAAATAATAGTTACTTATGTATAGGGCATTATCGTGATTTATAGACTGCCCTTGGGACAGTAGTATTGACTTCAACACTGATAATGCCCTCGCCTGCGGCTCAGGTATTATCAATGTTTCTGTCAATACTACTGTCCCTTGGGCAGTCTATAAATCACGATAATGCCCTATACATAAGTAACTATTATATAAATAATAATCAGAAATTTCTAATTGAAAATTGCATACAGCTTGGTTTTCATTTCTCTTGTTCACTTTTGGACAAAACCATGTACCCTGAGAACCAGATAAGTCAAAACAGATGAAAATAAAGAATCACTTACAACCTCAAAGGTGAAAAGAACAAAAACAACACTGAAAACAAAAGCTTAACTAATAAGACCCCACTGACCCAATCAACAAATCAGGGATGGAATTAAAAACAAAAACACAAGAAATGAATTAATTTACATGTACATTGTACATGTAAAAGTAAAACTGATACAATGACTCAACTACAATGTGAGTAACTTGAAAACATGAACAAAGCATTTTAGATATTCAAACTTGGTACAAGATTAATGAATTAGTCTATCACTGGTCAGTCTGGGTGGTTGTATAACAGTACATGCATTGTCAAGTAAATTTTAAAAATTTTGAACTTCTGTTAAGGTTTTTACATTTTCTATAGTACATTTTAGATGTTGATGAAAGTCATTCATAGTCATGATAGTCTAAAATCATACTGCAACCAGGCCCTAAGGTTATAAAACTTTTTGAGCTGAGTTTCCAGCTCAGACTCAAGGATTGACCAATATCAAAACTGGAAATTTTGTAACAAGGATATTTGAGATTTAAGATTCAGCTCAGGAAGTTTTATAACCTTGAGACCTGGACTAGAATAACAAGATATTGCAAAAGGAAGCACACAAAATTGTCATTTTCAACCATTAATTTATATGTTCAGAATGCACAAGAGTGCAGGATTTTAGGTCTAATTTTTTAAAATTTCCTCGGGGGGGGGGGGGGGGCAAACCCCCAGAACCCCCACACATAGCACGCCGCTATGTGGTGCGCACACCTTGGGCCTGTTAAAATTATATTTTAGCCTTTAGTGATCATAAGCACTGATTGCATAGGTAGTTGGTTTTACAAGATCATGCTGACGACCATGACGGGCCCCCTCCATATTATAGAGAACAAGTCTTGTACATGTATGCATATTTTAATATAGCAGTCTGTCAAGCGACTCTTGATTTTCCTTATTTTTCCTGATTTTGAGCTGTTCCTGATTTTTTCCTGAATTTGTTAGATAAACTCCTGATAACTCCTGATTTTGAACTTTTTCCCCACAAAAAAAAAGACATAATACAAACATGTAATATGTTGAAATTATTTTAGTGTAAAGCATCTTATCAATAAAAGGAGGTGAGGAAAATGGCCTAACTTGGTCTTACTTAGCCTAAGTAAGTCCTTTTAGCCTGCCAATTACATTCTGACTTCCTGATAATGACCTTCATCTGGAATCAAAAATACCATGCTTAAATTATATATTATGGCCTGAAAGCTCTTACTTAGAGGGGAGGGAGGTGGCCAGGTGGCCATTTTTTTTGTTTTTTTGTATTGTTTTATCACTTTTTATATAAAAAAAATTCCTGATAATCTCCTGATTTTTAAATAAAAACCCTCCTGATTTCCTAATTTTTTTAAGCCAAAAAAGTGCTTGACAGACTGATATAGTTATGATAGAAATAATAAACTACAATATGATTTGCTGTACTTCGATACATTATGAGAAGAAATGTGAAAAACATATTTAGAAATAAAAATCTGTTTGCACTGACACATGTATTTTTTCTCCAGGCTTGGTTTTTAAATTAATTTCTAGATTTTTTTTTTAACTTTAGTCTTAGATTACATTGGGATATCAATGTAAATGAATAATGCAATTTCTTTAAAAATATTTTTCTATTTTCACAGGTGTTGTTGATAACAACAGATACTGAATCAAAGGACAAATTGAACAAGTTATGGCCGAATGTGAAAGTAGTGGCCATTCGATCAGAGAAGTCTACAAGCGGCGATCAGGTTTATAGCCATGCTGGTTATGTACGTCTCATGATTCGTCGTACACAGATATTGTTAGCATTACTGCAGAATAATATAGAGATATTCCTATTTGAGGTAGATTGTTTATGGGTCAGAAATCCGGTTCCAGTTTTATCGAAAAATGTCAATTACGATATTTTAGTTAATCCTGTATCAAACAGACCTGGTATCATAGCTGGTGGGTTTATTTACATGTTTCCAACAAAACCCACAAAAATAATATGGAACGAACTGAACATTAGGCTTCTAAAATTAGAGAAAAAAATTAAATCTTTACCCCCTGGACGACCTATATCGGAAGGTGAAAATGATCAAATATATTTGTCAGGGTTGGTTGCTAAAAAATTTGGAGGTGTGAATCCAAAGGTATTGCCCCTTGAGGAATATGCTGATGGAAAATGGTATAGTTGGACAATTGAAAAGCGAAAATCTTCAAACCCTTATGTCATCAACAATAATTGGGCTCTAGGGAATAAAATTAAGATTTCCAGAGCGAAGGAATGGGGTCATTGGTTCATAAAGGAAGATAACTCTTGTGATAATGAACAAGTCAAAAAGATTATTCAAATTTAAATCTGTTATGTTGCACTACAGTACAGTCAGAGACATTCCATGATAAATCACTGTGATAGATTCATCACTCATCTTGGTGATAGTTATATATCTTTTGTTCTGTTTAATATGTCTTCAAACTTTCTTTTGTATGTAGAGTGTTACTTACTCTCTACCAAAAGGCATATCAAAATAAGTAAAAAGATATACTGACTAAAATATATATCAGTATCACTAAGAAGAGTGATATGTCTGTCACAGTGATTTATCCCTCTATGTCTCCGACTGTACTGTAGATGGCTTTAATAATTTCATTTTAACGATATGAGTTTTATAATATAGGTATATCAGTAGATGTTCAGGTTAGACAACTCTTTGTTTAAAAAACAATTCTTTGTGACAACATATTTCGAATTGCAATACTTCAGACATAATTGACCTAAATAGAAAAAAAATAAAAAATTGTTGAACATCTAATTGAATATAATGATAGAATTGTTGAACATCTAATTAAATATAATGATAGAATTGCTTCTTTTGATTTCTTTTTTATTATGTAAGTAAATATTTATTATGACATCCATTTTATATGGTCTAGGTTTGACTAAAAGGAAATGTTAATATTTTGATCCCCGTTCATGGCGAGGTGTACTCGATACAACATTATGTCATAAAGTTTGTCAGTGACTTGCAACAGGTCGGTGGTTTTCTCTGGGTACTCCGGTTTCCTCCACCAATAAAACTGACCGCCACAATAAAACTGAAAATATTGTTGCAAGTGTCATTAAACACCATTAACCAAACTAAACCCTAATATTTTGATAGTAGGCTTACACACGAAGTGGAAAGAACCCGACCCTCTTAAGCCTCAAATATATGCATCATTCCTGTTCATTTTTAGATCCAGAACTAAAACTATATACAATCGATGCAATATTAAAATTCATGATTCTGCAGAATAAATCTCAATTTATATGAATATGCATCTCAAGTTACGTCGTTTAGTGCATGCTTCGTAAATTTGGAGAAAGTCTACTGATATACCTGTATAATAAATGGTTATTTTTTGAAAATTTTCTTCGATCTTATCGACTGATGCTGTCAATATCAATGAAGTGACTCTGATACTGAAAATTATCTGTCAGTGTGATGTAATACCCATTATTACGTTACCGATGAAAACAATATGCTCAGTTTTGTAGACCTCGACAAACATTATCACTAGTATTGCAACTCATCCTATCGAACTAGTGATAATGTCTGTCTCGACCTTCAAGACTGCAATTATTCTATATGTACCTGTTTGATACGACATCAATACTCTTGTATCTTGTGCATAATAATTTATTGCTTACAGATGCCAAAATATATAAGGAAATCCTCTGCTTTAATTCAGCTTGGGCAAAAATTATGGCAAATGAGCTTTTACCATCTGTTGTCTGTCATTATTCATTTATTCACTTTGTAATATGTTCCTGCAAAACTGTGCAAGGAAATGGGACCAAACTTGGCAGGAATAAATCAATCCATTTGATGACGAGATTCAGACTTGTACATACAATGTATAAAATTCACCGTCCAAGGAGGTGGGGGGGGGGGATGGGGGCTATTAGGTACTAGCCCTGGGGACCAAAGGTTAACATGGACTCACTGCAATGTTGAAAATTGAAGAAAAAAACCGTAAAAATTTTCTTAGGAAATAGTTATGGAAAAATACTTATTGACCGTGACGAGCCTCCTAGTTTATTTTTTGTTGTTTTGTCATACATGTATCCCTTGTTAGGACAACAAAATTGTTTTGTTTTGTTTTATTTATTGTAAATATTTGTAGTGACAAACAATGTGTTGTGATTCATGACAATCTTTTTTTTCTTTCATGTTCTTTTAAGCAACAATCAAAAATGTGTTTTTATTATCAAAATTTAATTCATTATATACAGTAGTGACAAACATGCGTTGTGACAGAATGTATTTTATTATCACATGTAATAGCATTCATTTATTCTTAAATATCTTTTGTATGTGAATGTAGGGCCGACTTGATCGTATAGTAGTTGGATTTACAACTACCTATGCAATCAGTGATGTTGTGAGTTTGAATCTCAATCAGGGCAAGGTGTACAACATTATGTGATAAAGTGACTTGCGACAGGTCGGTGGTTTTCTCCAGGTCCTCCGGTTTCCTCCACCAATAAAACTGACCGCCACAATATAACTGTTGAAAGTGGCATTAAGCACCATCAAACAAACAAACGATCAATCGAATGTAATAGCCTTCATTTATTTAGTCTTAAATATCTTTTATTTATTATTGCCTGAGAATAGGAAATTTTATCCATTTGTTTATCCTTATTTTATGAATAAGTACTACCGGTAATCTGTTATTGCTATTTATATTTATTTTCTGTTGGTTGTAGACTATGACCTGTATGATATCAATTTGAATTTTACTAGGGTACCAACTATTTAACTATTAAGAGGTGTGTGTAGGGGGCTATGTTTTCCCTGAGCCAGAAAATATTTTTCACACAAAAAAAATCAGATATGCATAATTTTTTGGACATGAAAAATAAATATTTTTTGTTCAAATTTTACCAAGAATTCTTGTTGAAAGGTGCAGGATCAGATTTTTGTTTGCTTGCAGTTCCAAATGGTTTTTTTTCTGTAAATTTTGGTAGCAGTTAATTAACAACCAAACTGGACAAGGGAGATAAGCCAACAACTTCTATTGGGAGTGAGATTTGTTTCAATTCCAAGTGCAGTCATCTCCTCTTGATCAAATATTGTTTAATAGAATATTCTTGATAATCGGATATTCTGTCAAAACATCAAACAATTTCTTGAGTTTTAAAAGGAAAAAAAAACTACTGTTCTTTCAGTGTTTTCACTACAAATTTTGATAGGGGGAGATTTTAGAATTATAGATGGAGAGAAAATTCGGCCGAGAGTCAGAAAGCCGCCAATGGGTTCAGTGAAAAGCCCTGGTAAGGGTGCAGGTGCAAGCACTCCAGCCAATTTTTGATTTGGTGAATTTTGACTTGCTTTTGAGGGCGTTTCCTAACTTTAAAAAATCTTCTTGACCATTGAACAATTTTTCATTGAGAATGATTTCTCAAAATTAACAACCATCAGTCATTTCCCATTGTTATTTCTGAGAAAAATGTCACATGGTTCTGCAATTTTTCAGGTCAAAGAAAAATGTACAAGTTTGGTAGGCAGTAGAAATAAACTTGATCATTCAGAAAAGAAATATGGACTTCCCCTATGATTATGTACTATTGAAAATAAAGATTTGATAATATTGGTGTTTGCTTCATTTCCTTGACATAGTCTGAAGTTATATCAGCATTCAGATTCTTTGTAGTTTTTGAATACCGTAATTAAAATAGCATCATTATGAATTTCTTATCTTAAAGCTTATATTATCATATTAAATGCACATTTAAAGAATATACTTGTTAATTTGCTAGTATTTTCTATATGCTTACTGTTACTGTAATTTCACTCTTTAGATTTTTAAATAAAGTATGCATTTAACTTTTTTTAATAACAGAAAATAACTTTCAGATTTTAGTAATATTCAAGAATCTGATTATATATATAATGTAACCACAAACCAGTATCAATACAAAATGAAGAATGAAAGTGTTTATATAAATCCTTGCTATCTGTACGTAATGTTAAAGAATTAAATAATATAGGAAATTATTTATATATTGCAGAAAAATTTGGAAGACCGGTAATTAATTGATTGTAAAATTTATATACATGTATTTCTGTTGAAAATTATTTTATTATGTGCGTCATTCTCCGCTATATTATATTATATTGTAATGGTTATAATTGTATAATGTAAAATGCATTTGTATTGTAAATCCTATAAGTTGTATTTGCTTAGGGACCGACCATTTAACTTGCAAAGGGGGGTTGGGTATGGTTTTTTGTTTCGTTCAAAATCTTTTTTTCGGACAACACGAGAGTTAGAATAAAAAAAATTTTGTCGCGGGAAGCGCGAATTTTTTTTCTCCAGAATTTAACATTTTTTTTAGCAACATTGGGAATCAGAATATTTTGTTAGAAAAAAAAAACATTACCCCTCCCCCCTTGAAGTTAAATGGTCCGTCACTTATGGAATAAAGAATTATAGTTAAAATCTAATGTAAAGCCAATATTTTTTTTCTTACCTGTACTATATAGAATGTTGGCTGAGTGAAACGACACCGAAATAATATTGTGTCCAATCATCTTGGTATTCAAGTAAATTGTTGATGATGAAGAATTTTATGTGAACGTGATCTTTTTAAATTAGGGGGCGAGTTCTCTTGGGGGCGACTTGACTCGCATTCGATTTCTGCCGCTTCGTCGATGTTATCAATGTCATTCGGACCAAAGCTGTATTCGGCCTCGAATCTTCCGTTGGAATAATTAAACTTTTATTTATTAATCCTACTGTGAATCGTAATGTTTTAACATAAAGAAATAATTAATTCTTCCTTTCTTCAGCCTTCGGTCATTGCATATTTATCCTCTGAAGTAAACGAAACCGTTGGATAAAAATCGGAAGTAATTGAAATATTATAAATGGGACGAGAATTATTTGAGGCCGAAAGAAAAAATGGCCATCGACTCGTTTCTTTGTCACAGCAGCGCTTTTTCATACACGAAATTAAAGTCAAATCGTAACCAAGCTCAAACACTAAGATTTGTTTTCAATCCCCGAATCCCATGTTCACTCCGAGAGTACATGCCGGCAAATGACAAACTTAAAACAATTAAAATAGAAAAGACAACTGGATTTATTTTTTAACATTAAACCCATGCTTGAAAAAATCATAGCCGGGGATTTTATAGCAATAGCCGGTGAAATGTGCCGGTTCCCGGCTTCAAATGAAAACACTGTCTTTATATATTGGATAAGTGAATATAACAATTATACAATGAACAAAATGCAGGTAAAAGGTTGTAATCTTGTTTATTTGGTTGAATATATTTTTGGGTCCATGAATCTATTTATAAGTTTATTTACAATACTTACAGTCAAACCTGTATATAAAGGGAATTAAACCTGTGCCCTTTATGAGCAGTTGTCCTTTATATACAGGTTCAAATTATATACATTATTCATTAAATGGAGAAACAAACTGCCCTTTATTGACAGTGATATGTTATATACAGGTGCTATTTAAAGTGTACATGATTATATGTGTATGTATTTTATTGCTTGGGATGTGTGCATATGGAAATGTTTATGTTAAAGAAGAAAAATATATGTTGTAAGTCAATTTCCTAATATAGACAGATAAATTGTCTTTCATCAGCATGTGTTTCAATAAAATGTTTTTTAAAATATGTATGTCTTTAGTTGTATATCATTAAAAAGACTGTGTCGGTGGTGTAATGGTTAAGCATGCTTGCCTCCAGTGTGGTAGATCGTGGGTTCAAACCCTATTCAGGTCAAAACAAAGATTATGAAATTGGTATTTGTTGCTTCTCCGCTAAGCACACAGCATTAAGGAGAAAGAGCGAAGACTGGTTGGCTCGGAATCAGAATATTGTGTTCGAGTGAAGCAAAATGTCTATTCGCTGACTGTTGTTTCAGTGAGCTAGCACTATAAAAATCCAACTCAGCATGTTGGTCTAGTACAAAGCGGACTTGATCATCATCTCATTGAAAATTAACTTGCTCTCGCCATGATATAGCTGAAAAATTGTTGAATTGGCATTAAACAACAATCACCCAATCCATTAAAAAGTCAGGGACCTTCATGGTCGTGATCGTATGGTAGTTGGATTTACAACTACTGTACCTGTGAAATCAGTGCCTATCACCTCTAAAGTTGCAAGTTCGAACCCGTTCATGGCGAGGTGTACTCGATACAACATTATGTGATAAAGTCTGTCAGTGACTTGTGATAGGCCGGTGGTTTCCTCTGGGTACAGCTGGTTCCTCCACCAATAAAACTGACTGCCAAAATATGGCTGAAAGTGGCATTAAACACCATAAATCAAACCATACATTAAAAAGTTGATTGTTGGAAAGGACCGGAATTTGATATTTCTATACCAGGTTATGGGGTCAGTGATGCCAATATGGAAAAAGCCAAAATCCAAAGGGTCATATGAGGTATTGCAATCATTTGGTGTTCGTCGTCTGTAATCCTCTGTACAATATTTTTTCTTTGTTGATCAGAACTACACAAAAGAAACAAGAAACCTAAAGGTGTCAAATAGGGTGTGTCCATATATATGGGTATAAACTATTTTTTTAATGCATTCCATAAGAAAATCCTGTTCATAAACATGCATTACATTATTATGCAACTATTCCCGTTTTTGACATAAAGTGTGAGGGATTGAAATTTTTATACTTTTTTATTTTTCATCCAATTTTAATGCAGTTTTTTTTGCAAAGTTTTCATTTTTATGAGTTATTGATGGACCATAAAACATTTAATCTATAATTACACCTTATATAAGAATGCTGGATTCTGATTGGTTAATAGCCGTGGTATTTTTTTACAAATTCAGGCCTTGCATTGTGAATTTGCAGAGTTTTTGCTTCATGTAGGTGTATTTGCATAAGATTTAACTTTTTTTCATGGTATTTGCAAAATGATTTCCCTTCACCGAGACGCTTGTAACAAAATTTGTAAGACGTTATCAGTTGTGCATTTTATGTAACATCATTCGGTATAATTAAACAGATACACCATGTCAGGTCCTGAAAACCACAAACAAAAAGTATTATTTATTTAGCCAGTGTTCTAAATAATATTCGGTGTAATTAAACAGATATATCATGTTTGGGAGGGGTATTTGCGAAAAATACCAGTCTTGAGACTAAATTTCCCTCGCCATTTGGCTCGGGGAAATTTGTCGTCTCTCGACTGGTATTTTTCGCAAATACCCTTCCCAAACATGATATATCTGTTGAAAATTGCACATACTTGAAAGGTAAATGGAATTTTTATTTTTCATCCAATTTTGATGTGTTTTTTTATTGTTGTTGAACGGATTGTTTTGAGTGCTTTCTGTAGTATGTCGACATGTTTCCTCCATCAACACACTTTAATGGGGAGGGGGCGTTGTCGTGATCGTATATAGGAGTTGGATTTGCAATTATCTTTGCAATCAGTGCCTATCACTACTAAAGTTGTGAGTTTGAAATGCGAGGTGTTCTCGATCCAACTTTATGTCATAAAGTTTGTCAGTGACTTGCAGCAGGTATGTGTTTTTTTCCTGGATACTCTGATTTCCACCACGATATAACTGAAAGTGGTGTTAACCACTATAACCATATCACCCTACTTTAATTGGCTACAACTTGACATCTATGTAAAAATGAATATGCTCATTTTTCTTAAAATACGAGTTCATTAAACACAAACTGCATAATAATAATCAGGTGAGCGATACAGGCCCAGGTGAGCCTCTAGTTATCTTCAACTTTACTATTCATAGTTGAATACATCTACAGTCCAACCTGTATTAAGAGGTCACCTTTGAGACAAAGCAAAAGTGGTCTTTTAAGACGGGTGACCTTTTAAAAGAGGCCCGGGTGGCTCAATGCTGGATCTAACAACTCATACAAGCCAATCACCAATACGGCGTGGGTTCGCGCCCGACTTTGTAAATTACAAAAAGGGTGCACTCGACTCGCAACCGCAAGTGATAAAGTTTACCAGTTGCTTGCCCATGGTCGGTGGTTCTCTCTGGGTACTCCGGCTTCCTCCCCCACTAAAGCTGGTCGCCATGATATAGCTGAAATGTTGTTGAAAGTGGCATTAAACACCAAAAATCAAATACTAGGATAAATGGTCATTGGATGAATAGTCATTGGATGCATGGTTATAGGATGAATAGTCATTGGATGAATGGTCATAAGATGAATGGTCATAGGATGACTAGTCATTTGCTGAAAAGTCATAGGACGTATGGTCCTTGGATGAATGGTTATAGGATGAATAGTCATTGGCTGAAAGGTCATAGTATGTATGGTCATCGGATGAATAGTCATTTGCTGAAAAGTCATAAGATGTATGGTCATAGCATGAATGGTCATTGTATGAATAGTTATACGATAAATGACCATTGGATGAAGTCATTGGATGAATGGTCATAGGATGAATAGTCATTGGATTAATGGTCATAGGATAAATAGTCATTGGATGCATGGTCATTGGATGAAAAGTCATACTAGGATAAATGACCATTGGATGAATAGTCATTGGATGAATGGTTATATAGGATGAATAGTCATTGGATGAATGGTCATAGGATGAATAGTCATTGGATGAATAGTCATAAGATAAATTACCATAGGATGAATAGTCATTGGATGAATGGTCATAGTATGAGCAGTCATTTGCTGAAAAGTCATAGGATGTATGGTCATTGGCTGAAAAGTCATAGGATTATGATCATTGGCTGAAAAGTCATAGGATGTATGGTCATTGGATGAATGGTCATCGGATGAACAGTCATTGGCTGAAAAGTCATAAGATGTATGGTCATAGGATGAATGGTCATTGGATGAATAGTCATAAGATAAATGACCATTGGATGAAAAGTCATAAGATGTATGGTCATAGGATGAATGGTCATTGGATGAATAGTTATAAGATAAATGACCATTGGATGAAAAGTCATAAGATGTATGGTTATAGGATTATAGTCATAAGATTAAAAGTTGTAGAATGAATGGTCATATGATGAATAGTCGTTGGATGAATGATCATAGAATGAATAGTCATTGGATGAATGGTCATTTGGTGAATGGTCATAGGATGAATATTCGTTGGATGAATAGTCATTGAATGAATGGTCATAGGATGCATAGTCATTGGCTGAAAAGTCATAGGATGTATGGTCATAGGATGAATAGTCATTGGCTGAAAAGTCATTGGATGAATGGTCATTGGCTGAAAAGTCATACGATGAATAGTTATTGGATGAATGGTCATAGGATGGATAGTCATTGGTTGAAAGTCATAGGATGTATGGTCAATGGATGAATGGTCGTTGGCTGACAAGTCATAAGATGTATGGTCATAGAATGAATGGTCATTGGGTAAATAATCATAAGATAAATGACCATTGGATGAATAGTCATTGGATGAATGGTCATAGGATTAATGATCATAGGATTAATGGTCAATGGATGGATGGTCTTTGGCTGACAAGTCATAAGATGTATGGTCATTGGATAAATAATCATAAGATAAATGACCATTGGATGAATGGTCATAGGGTTAATGGTCATTGGATGAATAATCATAAGATAAATGACCATTGGATGAATAGTCATTGGATGAATGGTTATAGGATGAATAGTCATTGGATGAATAGTCATAGGATGAATAATCATTGGATGAATGGTCATAGGATGAATAATCATTGGATGAATGGTCATAAGATGAATAATCATTGGATGAATGGTCATAGGATGCAGTCATTGGGTAAATGATCATAAAGATGAACTGTCATAGGATTAATAGTCAATATTAACCATTAGATGAATGGTCATAGGATGAATAGTCATTGGGAGAATAGTCAATATTAGTCATTGGATGGGCTCTTGCAAAGTTGAGGTAATATTCATCATCTTATCATCCTGAAATATGACACATGGGTTATGGTGTTTAGTGCCACTTTGAACAATATTTCAGCTATATAGTGGCGGTCAGTTTTATTGGTAGAGGAAACCAGAGAAAACCACCGACCTGCCACAAGTCGCTGACAAACTTCATCACATAATGTTGTATCGAGTACACCTCGCCATGGGCGAGTTTTGAACTCAAAACGTTAGTGGTGATAGGAACTGATTACATAGCTATTTATGCATACTTATCCTACATCATATAACTGCTTTATTTAATAAAAACAGCATCGGTGGTGTAATGGTTAGCGTGCTCACCTTGAGTGCGGTAGATCGTGGGTTCGAGCCCCGATCGGGTCAAACCAAATACAATAAAATTGGTACTTGTTGGTTCTCCGGTAAAGCACGCAGCATTAAGGATATAGAGCAAAGACTGGTTGGCTTGGAATCAGGGTTGTGTATCCGAGTTGAACTACATTTCTACTCGCGGACTGTTGTTTCAGTGACCTAGCACTATAAAAAAAACCCAGCTAAGCTTGATGGTCTATTACAAAGCAGACATCATCATCATCTCATCGAAATGCAACTCGTTCTCGCCATGATATAGCTGAAAAAAATTGCTCATTTGGCGTTAAATAACAATCATTCACTCACTCGTTTAGCTATTTTGTAATTTTTAAAATACAGTTGTAAAATTATTTATGCAAACTCTTTGTTAAAACAGGTCGTCAAAATAATATAGAAAAAAAATAATTGTATTGTTACTCTATTATTGAGAATAAAAGATATATATACTTTAAGGAGAAACAAGTAAAAATATTGATACACCTTGAGGACCAACAATTGGTGTATCTATTTTTATATATATGCTTAATATCTTGAAATTAAAAAATTTAATCTCAATTTGTAACATGTATATAAATTTCATTCATTTGGTGTCAGTTTGAATTTGAATGCATTCGGATACAAATTACAGAAAAATATAGAATTCTAAATTTGTAAGTATTTTTTTTTAAAGACAATGTCTTATTTAATGGCAAAAATAATTTTGTTTTTTTGGCTTATGGTGTTTAACGCCACTTTCAACAATATTTCAGTTATATTGTGGTGGTCAGCTTTATTGCTGAAGGAAACCGGAGTACCCAGAGAAAACCACCGACCTGTCGAAAGTCACCGACAAACGTCATTACACAGTGTTATATCAAGTACACCTCGCCATGAACGGGGTTCGAACTCACAACTTTAGTGGTTATATGGACTGTTTGCATAGGTAGTTAGAAACACAACTACCACACGACCACGAAAAAAATCTAATTAATTAAATAATTAAAATCGGACAATTAAAAACATTTTCGTAATCCATAAAATTATTAAGCGTTTCATAAGACAAGACAAGACAAATATTTTACTAAAGTCTCACCTCATATCGGACATTCTATATATAAAATATGAATTACGATTTTTGATTATTTTATTTTTAGTGAGGTATCCGATTTCTTATCCAATGGAAAACACGCTTGCAAAATATGCCAACAGAGAATACAGAGTTCCCGTTCAAGCAGCCAATGAATTGGCTGAAAGATTAGGCCATGATTTAATTAATCACTACAGCGAACAAAGAATTAAATATCTTATTGAATTTTCTCGTGAAAAGAAAAAAATGTTTGAAATATTAAAACAAATTTCCGATAAAACTATTGACTTTGATATAGACAACTTTAAGAGAGAAAGAAAACGGTTATTAAAACCACCACCTCCGCCGGATATTCTTGTACCAAAGAAAATACTTCAAGCCGTTCCCGTTAACTGTGTTCTTGACTTTGGACCTGGGAACTCAATAATGTACCATGGCAGCTCCAAGTACAAACAAGGAGTCATATCTCGAAACTCAGTACTTGAAAATCCACATAAGCGTAATATTTCCAGACCTAGACCATTTACAGCTATCCCTATGCAAACAAGAAGACCAAACCCAGTTGCTTTGGACAGATCTGGTAGAAACACGTCGCTTGGCATAACCGGAACTTTCGGTAGAAATTCATCACTTGAAACACCATCAACTTCCTCAGATCTACATAGCTGTAATATGTCTAGACCTAGACCATTCACAGACATCCCTAGGCCTACACAAACAAGAAGACCAAACCCAGTTGCTTTTGACAGATCTGGTAGAAACACGTCGCTTGGCATAACCGGAACTTCCAGTAGAAATTCATCACTTGAAACATCATCAAATTCCTCTAGAAATACACGGTTACATGTGCGTATACCAACTTCCGGTTTACATAGAAATAACTATATAAATTGTGTGGAAGAACCTGATATTGAATATAACCATAAAAATGGTAGTAAATGGGAAATCCCAAATCGATCTTTTCGTCAACTGAAAAATCTGCATACATATACTGAGGAAGAAAAGCCAGATCTCACAGCCGAAAGGTTTAAAATGATGAAAATACGGGAGAAAGCACATTTTCGATATTTACAAGGTAAAGTAAAGGAATTTCGTGTGTAGCTATTTTTTCTGGTCTGAGTAATAATATTTTGTTAATGGATTATCCAGTGTATTTTACTTGAAAAAACATACCTACATGTAGTGTTATTTTAAAAGATATTATATAAATAAATACCAGTATTCCTTTTGAAAATATTGACATCACCTGACGGCAAAAGTGCACATGTGAATAAACCTAGAATCATAAGTCGAACACATGATTCAAACGGAATCCCAAAATTATTCTAACATCCCTCCCATTTTCTCCCGCCAAGGAAATGACAGATGTTAGCTGGATCTTTTGTTTGCTTGTTTTGTGTATTGTGCTGGTAATAAGATAAATGAGGAGACTGCTATTGGAAAACAATACCGATTAACTAGGGGGTCGTCATGGTCGTGATCGTATGGTAGTTGGATTTACAACTACCTGTGCAATCAGTGCTCATCACCACAAACGTTGTGAGTTCGAATCCCGCTCAGGCGAGGTGTGCTGGATACAATATTATGTAATAAAGTGTGTCAGAAACTTGTGGTAGATCGATGGCTTTCTCCGGTACTCCGGTTTCCTCCGCCAATAAAATGACTTCCACGATATAACTGAAATATTGTTGAAAGTGGCGTTAAACACCATAACCCTGGTTAACTTTATTTCAATCTGGACATATAAACGTACATGTAGATATATACATATAACTTTGTTCGAACGACACATTTCTGGAATAATCTTCATCAGATACCCTTATAGTCTAAAAGACTGGAAAGTCAAACAATTTAGATTAATAATTGATTTTTTTTATTTTTTGTGTTTTAACTGCGTGGGTGCGCGCCCGGCTTTGTAAATTACAAAAAAGCGTACATTCGACTCGCAGCCGCAAGTGATAAAGTTTACCAGTTGATTGCCCAGGGTCGGTGGTTCTCTCCAGGTACTCCGGCTTCCTCCACCATTAAAACTGGTCGCCATGATATAGCTGAAATATTGCGGCTGCGAGTCGAGTTCACCCTTTTTTTTGTAATTTACAAAGCCGGGAGCGAACCCACGCCGTATTGATGATAGGCTTGTATGAGTTGTTAGATCCAGCGACCTAACTCATTGAGCCACACGGGCCCCTCATCGAAATGGAGCTTGCTCAAGACATGATATGGCTGAATTTTTTTTAATATGGCGTTGTACAACAATCACTCACTCACTCACTCATTCACTCAAAGGCATATGATTGTAGGCCCCTAGAAATAAGAATTTAGTCCTATAGCTATATTTGTAGTGTTTAATTGAGGATAATTGAAGTCGAATCGGGTGTAGTCTATTGGACTTGACATCATATATAATTCTTAAATTTGATGGTCGCGTTTTTCTAAAAATACGTCCATTTTGGCATTTATAAAAATAATTTTAGAATGGATTTTTGAGAAAGGATCTTTTAGTTGGTAGCGGGATTAAAGTTTTTTTTTTTGGCTATCAAGTCTAAATGGAGTTCGATCATTATCCATCCCCGGTTTTTAGTGGGGTTCGTGTTACTCGATCTTTAGTTTTATATGTATGTTTTGTAGATCCTTGTTTGTATTTTAGTTCCTTTTTAGCTGGCGTCCGTCGTCCTCCGTTAACTTCACATTTTAATCTTCTCCTCTGAAACCGATTGAACCGAAACTTGGTAGGAAGCATCTATAGCAGATAAAGATTGCTCATTTTGTCCCGATCCGTTAACAAATGTTTCTGATTGGTTGATTTCTAAAAAAAATCTTCTTCTCTGAAACTGCTTGGCCAAAATGAATCAAAACTGGGTAGGGAGCATCCATGGAAGGTCCTGTATAAAGATTGCTAATTTCGTCCCGATTCATTAACAAACATGGCCGCCACAGGCAATTCTTTTTTCTGATTGGTCGATTTCTAAAAAATCTTTTTCTCTGAAACCGCTTGGCCAAATGAACCGAAACGTAGCATGAAACATCCTTGGAAGGTCCTCTACAAGGAGTGCACATTTTGTTATGAAGAATTACCAAACATAGCCGCCACAGGCAATTTTTGTTTCTGATTGGCCGATTTTTAAAAAGTTTTCTCCTCTGAAACCGCTTGGCCAAATGAACTGAAACTTGGTAGGAAGCATCTATGAAATGTCCTCTGTGAAGATTGCTCATTTCGTCCCGATCGGTTAACAAACATGGCTACCACCAAACTTGGTAGGAATCATCTATGAAATGTCCTCTATGAAGCTTGCTCATTTCGTCCCGATCGGTTAGCACACATGGCTACCACCGAAACATGGCAGGAAGCATCTATGGAATGTCCTCTATGAAGATTGCTAACTTCGTCCCGATCGGTTAGCATACATGGCCACCACATGCAATTCTTGTTTCTGATTGGTCGATTTCTAAAAAAATCTTCTCCTTTGAAACTGCTTAGGCGTATGAACCGAAACTTGGTAGAAAGCATCTACATGTATGGAAGGTTCTGTATTAAGTTTCCTCAAAGCAGAATGAACGATGAGCGACACAGGCTCAGACCACTGAGCCTCTAGTCTTTTGGCCATTGTGTTGTCTGTCCTTCAATTTACGGAATCTGATGACCCCTTTGGTATCTTCAAACTCTTTTTTATTCACTTAATTATTCGTGGCCTTGTATTGATGCATTGTTATTTTTTTCTCATTCTATTTGAAACATGCGAATTAAAAACATGCGCATCATATAATAACAAAACCAATTACAAAACGTGAAAACAAAGTCTTTTGATTTTTTTATTTAAAAAAATTGTATAGTTAACAAAATAAAAAACTTTAAAAAATGACATTTTCAAATGCTAACCAGTGTTATTAGCAAAATCCGTAGAATTCTAGGGAAATAGTGTTGTATTTGGCACTGTAGTATTAAAAAATGATGAGTTTGATGAAGTCATGTTAAAATCTGTGCTATTGGAATACACTGGAATAGGTTCTTGATATAAAATGCCTGAAAAATAAATAAAATTCTATTTGTATGTATAGGGGTATACTTACAAACCTAACACATATTAGATGGTTTGTATAGGGTTAATCGTGTTTAATGCCACTTTCATCAATATTTCATTTATATCGTGGCGGTCAGTTTTATAGGTGGAGGAAATCACCGACCCGCCGCACTTACTGACAAACTTTATCACATATGGTTGTATCCGAGTACACATGGCCTGAGTCGGATTCGAACTCACAATGTTAGTGTAAACATTATTTTATTGTTGAAATAAGCAATTCAATTAAACAGAATACAAATTAGAATATTTTAACATAACAATCAACAAATGGATTCAGAAACAAGCAACGTGCTTATGTAAATCCGAACTAACAACGTTAGTAGTGATAGACACTGATTGCATAGGTAGTTGTAAATCCAACTACCATACGATCACAACCATGACGGCGCCTAAATAAAATTATATTTATATTTACAAACCTAACAAATATTAGATGTTTGTTGCATCTGTTTTATATTTTTCTTTGAGGATATACACTAACATGTACCTCAGGTGTATGTCACACAGGTAAGTGAATATAACCACAAGATGACGGAAGATTACCAAACCACAAAGAGCCGTTGTTAAGTCATAAAGGGACGTAACTCAAATTAAATACAACACCAGTACAAAAGGCAAAACAAAACAAAACTAAACACAAACTCAAACTAAAAACAAAATTAAATATTTGCCTTGCCACCTTGGAAAAGGAAACCCAAATTGGGAACCAACTGGGAGGCAATATGTTATATTAAAAAACAGAAGAGGTCAATATCAATGTCATTTTATCTCGCTCTCTGCAGAGGTCGAAGATCAATATTCTTAGGGCTACATTGCTCTAATTAGGTTGAAGTCATCGCTACAAAAATTCTACTGCCGTCATCACGATCTGGTTGACCTGTCTAAAAATATCCACAACTCAAAATGACACTGGATCTTTTCCCTCATATGTATATTTTTTCTTTCCTTTATCACCAATTCAACACAACTTTTACCAGACTTGATTATATGAGTAACATGGCGGGTGTCTTACAAGAAGCATGACCTACACACCATTCGAGAGCACCTGGGTTCACCCCAGACTTTTTGGTGAGGTCAGAGTTGCTCATCATTTTAGTCTAACATGACTAATACATACCTGCAATGCATGCCGTCATAAAACATGCAACATTACCACAAACAAATGCTCTGAACACTCCTTTGGCATAATCTTTTTTTCTACTCGGCTCAGCTGCTGTCAAAGCTCCAAGATTTATTCCCATCGCTGCAATACTTCCAAATCCACAAAGTATGTAAGTAGCAATTACTGCAGATCGTCCCTAGAAAAACAATATAATTTTTTCCATAATCTTCCATTTTTTACTATCATTATTATTGCACACATTCTACAAACAGATATGTTATTGTCAACTGAATGACTGCAGAAGCGAACATCTGTGTTGACCCCGCATATTTTTGTGGTGTTTCTCATCTTTTACGTTTTCTGTGTTGTGTTGTGTTTTTATTAGTATGCGTCTTGTGTGCACCATGTTGCCAGTGTCTCTGGGTTGCCTATTCTTGATTGCCCCTTCGGTTTTCTCTAACGTCTATTTAATCCCTAATAACTATCTATATTAAAGCTAATTCAGAAACACAATTATTTCAGAATGGATTTGATTTTTGGTGTTTTAACGCCACTTTCAACAATATTTCAGCTATATCATGGCGACCAGTTTTAGTGATGGAGGAAGCCGGAGTACCCGGAGAGAACCACCGACCATGGGCAAGCAACTGGTAAACTTTATCACTTGCAGCTGCGAGTCAAGTGCACCTTTTTTTTTATAATTTACAAAACTGGGCGCAACCCACGTCGTATTGGTGATAGGCTTGTATGCGTTGTTAGATCCAACGACCTAACTCATTGAGACACCCATGACCCTTTTCAGAATGGATAAGCACATGGTTTTCTGTTGGTCAAGGGTATACGAAATGCAAATTAGAAGGAACCGATGTTCATTTTTCCTCTATTACATACAAGACTTTTACCGAACTTGACTATGATTAACACATGGGGTGTCCTATACGAAACAGGAACTGATTTCCCTTCGAGAGCACATGGTTTTTTGGTGGGGTTCTTCCGTGTTACTCATCTTTACAGTTTTTTTGTTGTGTTTTTTCTTGGATCGTTTGTCTTGGTTTAGTGGCATGTGTACAATGTGCTAGTGTCTCTGCATTGTCCCTTCGGTTTTCACTGGCGTTTATTTCAACAATATTTTAGCTATATCTTTTCGGGAAGTTTTATTGGTGTGTAAGCCAGAGTACCCGGAGAAAACCACCAACCTGCCGAAAGTCACTGACAAACTTTATCACATAAAGATATATGGAGTACACCTCACCACGGCGGGAAACATACCCAAGACGTTAGTGGTGATAGGCAATGGTAGCATAGTTGAACATAAATCCAACTACCATATGATCGTTGCCAGGATATTGTATATTTGAACTTACCTCTATCTTTTTTTCTTTTATTAGATTTCCAAGATCAATATAAGCTAAAAATTCATTGAGTACAATTTTCTTTCCTATTAAAGTTGCAACAATCCTACAGTCCTTCCATGGTATGCCCAATATAAAAGCAAGAGGCATGAAGATGTACGAAGAGAGCCACTGTAAACATAATACATATGTCTTTAAGAAATACTGAAGATTCCATATGTTGTCCAATCAGAAATGCAAGAATAAATACAAAATGGTGCATTCATCCAACACTGACAACTACACACATTATATTCTATATTTAGCATACTTTTTCTACAAATATCAGGCTAACAATACATTTTATAAATACCGCTCTATTTTCTTTTATAAATAACACGTTATTTCTTACACATAATGCTCACGAATTGGTGTAAGTTGTGAGGATTTCACTGTCTTAATACAATTAGAGTTCAAAGATAGGTCAGCACTAGTGGTGTAGGGACTGCTTACCTTTCCTGAACACCTGAGTACAACCCTAGTTTTAGGTTTGGGGTTCGTGTTGCTCGTTTTTAGTTTTCTGTTTTCAGTATTTGTGAATTTAGTTTGTCCATGCCTATTTTACCATGGTTTTGCTATTTTTTCAAATGAGTTGTCGTTTTGAACAGGTCTTCATACATTTTGACTTAACTCTGAAACATACTACTGTAAATCATGGAGTTGAGTGACCCGTTGAATGTATATGTTATAAAAAGAAAGTTAATGAAGCAGGAACTGTATAACCTTCCAAAGTACCAACAGGAACTGCTTAACCTTCCTAAGCATGAGTAGGAACTGCTTAACCATCCTCAGCTTGATCAGGAACTGTTTAATCTTCCTAAGCACCATCAGGAACTGCTTAACCTTCCTAAGCATGAGTAGGAACTGCTTAACCTTCCAAAGTACCAACAGGAACTGCTTAACCTTCCAAAGTACCAACAGGAACTGCCTAACCTTCCTAAGTACCAACAGGAACTGCTTAACCTTCCTAAGTACCAACAGGAACTGCTTAACCTTCCTAAGTACCAACAGGAACTGCTTAACCTTCCAAAGTACCAACAGGAAATGCATAACCTTCCAAAGTACCAACAGGAACTGCTTAACCTTCCTAAGCACCAACAGGAACTGCATAACCTTCTTAAGCACAGTAGGAACTGCTTAACCATCATCAGCTCGAGCAGGAACTGCCTAACCTTCCTAAGCACCAACAGGAACTGCATAACCTTCCCAAACACAGAAGGAACTGCATAACCTTCCCAAACACAGAAGGAACTGCATAACCTTCCCAAACACAGTAGGAACTGCTTAACCATCCTCAGCTTGAGCAGGAACTGCTTAACCTTCCTAAGCACAAGCAGGAACTGCTTAACCTTCCCAAACACAGAAGGAACTGCATAACCTTCCCAAACACAGAAGGAACTGCTTAACCATCCTCAGCTTGAGCAGGAACTGCTTAACCTTCCTAAGCACAAGCAGGAACTGCTTAACCTTCCTAAGCACAAGCAGGAACTGCTTAACCTTCCCAAGCACATAGATTCGCACGAGGTTTTAGTGGGGTTCGTGTTGTTCATTTGCATGTCTTCAAGTTTTAATTCCTTGCCATGTTTGGTTCGTCTTTACTCCCATTTCATTTGTAGGGAAATTTAATTTATTTCATTTTGTATTTATTTACATATATGTATACTGTTGTCCAACACGATTTCCATATCAGCTTATGAACGAGTCGTTTAACAGTAACACGACGGGTGCCACTAGTGGAGCTGAAACTATCTACCTTTCCGGAGCACTGAAGTTCACTCCGGTTTTCTGTGGGGTTGTGTTACTTAATCTTTAGTGTTCTGTACATCGTTTTGTCCTTTTTCTTTTGGCCATTGTGTTGTCTGTCCTTCTTCTATTTACGGATTCTGATTACCAATTTGGTATCTTCAAACTCTTCTTGCAGACAATTATTTGTCCTTTCGTACTTTTTTGTCCATTGTATTGTCAATCTTCTTCGATTTGCGATTTCTTATTACGCCCTTTAGTATATCTTCAAACCTTTCATGCAGTCGGATTGAGATTGGAATCAATGCATGACATATTTTGGCCAATTATAAAATATCAAAACGCATGATAGCCAGATATGTAATGTCAACATTTAAATAAACTAATGTTTTGCCTTTGTTAATAGCTTTTCAAACATAGTGCCATAGATAAATATTAGATCTTAATATAATCACCTCAAAGTCAACCTCTGGATAACCAATTCTTCCACCATAAAATGAAATAATGGTATCGACAAATGACAAAATAGCAAGAAAGGCAATAAGATTCACAACAACATAAGCTATCAACTTTACTGTAGATTGAGCTCCAGCCGAGGCCGCTTCCATTAAATTAGTTTCATTTCTGAAAAAAATCATATCATGTACAGTGAAACATGGCTAAACTGATCCCCGCATAAAACGAAATCCTGTATAAACCAAACTTTAAATAAAGTCCCCCATAAGAAATCTTTTTTAATTTAACCTGTATAAACTGAACACCTGTCTATTCTGGAGACTGTATTGTATTCATATGATTCCTTTATAATTCGTTTACAAAAATGTTCTTCTTTAAATAATCACTCAGAACAACATTCGAAAATTATTCTTTTCGGTGAGAAGCATTAGAAAGTAGCACTAATCAAGTAGTCCGGAATGCTATTAAAGAGAGAGTCCTTTATAACCACATTCGTATAATAGTTGAATTGGATCTATATGCAATCAGTGCCTATCGGCATTAAAGTTTGTGACGTTGACTTCCTTACCATAGGGGGCTGTCGTGGTCTTGATCGAATGGTTGTTGGCTTTACAACTACCTGTGCCATCAGTGTCTATCACCACTAAAGTTGTGAGTTCGAATCCCACTCATGGCGAGGTGTACTCGATAAAACATTATATGATAAAGTTGGTCAGTTACTTGCGACAGGTCGGTTGTTTTCTCCGGGCACTCCGGTTTCCTTCAGCAATAAAACTGACTGTCATGATAGCTGAAATATTGCTGAAAGTGCTAGCTCACTACAAACAACAGTTCACGGATAGACATGTCGCCCCACTCGGACACATTATCCTGATTCCGAGCCAACCTGTCTTTGCTTTCTCCTGAATGCTGCGTGTTTAGCGGAGAAGCAGCAAATACCAATTTTATAGTCTTTGGTTTGACCAGATCAGGGCTCAAACCCACGATCTACCACACTCGAGGCGATCGCGCTAATCATTACACCACCGATGCGGTTTATGAATCTATAACAACTTCCATAGACATAGACATAAATATATAAATATATATATATATACCCAACATTTAGTTGTATACTATCCATATCTATGCTTTGCACTTTCTTCCTCTCAGGCCATCCTAGCTTGGCTACAGCTAGTGCTGCCGGTGCTGACATAAATGACGCTGCTATCAGGTGATTAGCAGGAACCTAAACACAAATAATCATTTAAAAACCTTTTGTCAATCGTTGGTAACCCAGGACTGAATACGCTCGGATGCTCTCCACTCACCACCCGCACGGGTTAATTCATGTGTTTCGGGTTTCTTCCGTGACTGATCTGTGTATAGCAGCACAACATAACATTACTCAAACTTTCCTATAAGACGGATTAAACAACTAAAGTTGTGAGTTCGAATCCCGTTCATGGCACGGTGTACTTGACACAACATTATATGATCAAGTTTGTCAGTGACTTGCGACAGGTTGGTGGTTTTCTCAAGGTACTCTGGTTTCCTCCACCAAAAAAAAACTGATCACCACGATATAGCTGAAATATTATTGTTGAAAGTGACATTAAACACCATAAATCATATATCCTCCACCAATAAAACTGACCGCCACGATATAAATGAAATATTGTTGTGGCATTAATCACCATAAACCTGAACCAAAACCGGATTAAACAGATTATCAAAGATACAATTTGAACAGTCGATATAATTTTTATAATGGGTAAATGCCACTGATTCATCTCCTGTAATCATTTTAATTTGCAAGGAAATCTCCATCTTTTAAAAACTGCGTTTATGATTCTATTGGCTGCAACAAAAAGTTCGTCGGTACAAATCGAAATGTTTTTAAAATGACTAATGAATAATTCATGACTACGATAATTCCTGTGTCAGTTGACCCACGGGTGGAGATTTCGGTTGTGGGGTGTACCGACGATGTGCTTTGCCACGTTTGACTGAAACCAAATTTTTTTACAACATTACATTCTCTCAATACATAGTTGATGTTATACAGGTATGCAAATTTTTGCATCCCTTAAAGGGAAATCCTATCATCCTTAACTTCTTTTTAATCACTAGATGGATTCCTAATATTTTGTTAGTTTTTCATCTAAATATTTAGCTTTTATAATTACCAATGTACATTATACCACATACAGTAGCATATAATATATGCATATATGGGCATAAACCAGAACTCTTTCTAAACTCGAACGATTACGTCAACTTATGATTGAGACTGTATATATGCTAAAAATAGTCGGGCTGCTATTATTTCGTTATTTGTGGCAAGAGGTAATAATTACTGAATTGGTTTTTTCTTATCAAAAGACGAGTCTTAAATATTATGTATATTCAAATAAATAAACAGTGTGTGTTGCTTATGGCACCCTGTAAAACTATTATCTCTTAGCTGATGCATGTACAAATAAAATATTTACATGCAGGTTGACATTTGTTTCATGTTCTAGAAATTCGTTTTTGTCTGCAGAAAACATGTCACCTTTATTTGTTATAAAATAATATTATATTGCAAGCACAGAAAAGACATTAAACACTAATAGCCAACAATTGTAATGTAAGAAAAAAAGAAAAGTTTGAAGATACCAAAGTGGTAATCAGAATCTGTAAATCTAAGATACCAAAGTGGTAATCAGAATCTGTAAATCTAAGATACCAAATTGGTAATCAGAATCTGTAAATCTAAGATACCAAATTGGTAATCAGAATCTGTAAATCTAAGATACCAAAGTGGTAATCAGAATCTGTAAATCTAAGATTCCAAATTGGTAATCTGAATCTGTAAATCTA
>MJUT01023840.1:443760-463551 GCA_002080005.1 Gigantidas platifrons
TTTTTTCACTTTATTAAAGGACGATGTCCTTTTAACTGTAAGATTTTTTATATGAATATTGATCGCGAAAAATCTGTTCAACGGAAGTTTAAAAAAAATAGATCAATTGATATTTAGAAACGCAAAAGAAATATATTTCAATGAAAAATTCCCAATTCTTTAATTATTTACTCTATGCAAAATCAAAACAAACTTGAAATAAAATTATAATAAAAAAATCTTTATCTACGAGATTCTCGGTGGAAGAGCGCGTAGGTTAAATGAACGGAACAACCATATTGTTGTTGTTGTTGTTGTTATTGTTGTTGTTGTAAGTAAATTCCTCCGTTGACTTCGGAGCACCCTGCAATCGCAGGTAAATGTCACTATTGGTGGTGGTACAAATCTATATCGTACATAGCCGTTCATTGAACAGTTTTAGTCACTTTTTCAGGAACTTCTCATAAATCAGATATGTTCAGTCAAAGAGAGATAACTCCAGCCAAATAATAAATTTAAAAACAACTTTAAAAAGTACTTGAAAAAAATAATACAGTCCCGTTCTCATTCCTCCTCTAAACATTAGTCCTTCAAACACGTTGTGCCTGTCTCATATTATTATTAAAGTGCACTTGAGACTACAAATACGTGTTCACGTACAAATAAAAAGTAAGGAACAAAATGGTTACAGATCAGTTGATATACTGGTGTTAGCATTTAGGATCAGAAACAAATTTAGTCTAGATAAAACTGTTCTTCACTTCAGAAGTTGTACTTGATTTCCGAAAAATCAATTTTTCTTTTATATTTCTTAATTATGGGAGTTTTCGGTGGAAATTTCATCCACTGAACACCCAGATACAAGAGATTAATGTAAATATTAATGATTCGCGGAATATTTAAAAGTACAAATCCCTCCTTTTTTTTAGCTAAATTATAGAGTGGTAAAATCGTGCTTTAACAGAATATATCCAATTGCGTCCTTGTCATTTCTCTTTTTTTTTTACCATATTATGTAAGTTCCGCTTTGAAATACGCCTCGGTATCTTTTGATTTGTATTTTTTTAAAACCGTACCACCCCCGCCCCTTTATGGAAATATTTGGCTCTGCCTCTGTATGGTTTGCGCATATTGTGTGTATTATATGAGAGTGCATTTGTTGAAATAATGTAGAACAAGGACAGATTTATCACTTAATCATACACACCAAAAGAAGCGCCTTTATCTAAACCGAATTATTTGAAGGACCAATTTCAGAATGTATGACAAGGTCATGACTAACGATAAATTTGTGGAGTAAAAATACATTCTGATGAGCATATATATAAGTTAGTATGATCATGTAGTTGACACGTTGACAGATAATTTAAAACGGACTACGTAAATATAGAAATATGTCATTTGTAATGTGTTGCTTGTTTGTTGCATCAAAACCGTGATACAACCCCCCTCCCCCCACCCCTTTTACACACATACATCACAAAACGACCCACAAGAAGGACTCCAAGAACAAATTAATTATGATTTTCTTTGTTCTGATTTTTCATACGATGATAACACAGAGCGAAGCATAATACGACCGCAGCAAGTAGACAAGGGAAAGTTGAACAAGTGTATATTAAAAGCAAGTGTGGACACAGTAAATAGTTGGACACAATATTGTATTAGGCACAGTACTAGCTGTGTCCCTTGTCTTTTCAAGTGTTAAATATACTTTCCAGATATATCCGAAATGTCGGATTTTGGGCTCTTTTAGACTCCTTACCGAAATAAAATAGCAAACGTTTTTTTATTGTGGTCCATCAATAGCACATTAAGATTATCATTTGGCCAAAAAGCTGCATTAATATTGGATGTAAAATAAAAAAAAGTTAAGATTTTGGAATTCGGCTATTGTTTGTTCATATCGGTTGAGCTTATCTCCGAAACTGTATACAATATACGTAAGAGATTGAGGAAATCCGGAATATACCGGTATTGGAAACTCTCGGCGCAATCATTTTAAAGAAAACAAAACTGCATCAAAATTAAATAAAAAAAATATAAAATACTCTCTAAATATGTGAAAATTCGGAATTTGGACCACTTTAAGACCCTTTATTAAATAAAATACCAATTTTCATGGTCCATCAATAACCCAATTTGTAAAAAATGCATTATATAATTGGACGACATAAAAAAATGTAAGCAAATCAAATTTCTATTTTCGGGTTCATTCAACCTACCCCAACATTTTGAAAAATAAGTACAAAAAGGTAAGAACAAAATGTTGGAATGGGTCGGATAAGTTAATTGTATAAAATGGGGGTGTATCAATGTACTCCAAGTGCACAATTAACTGTGTGCCAACTTTAAATAACATTTACTTTATTTTACTTTCAATGAAGTAGTTGCATTGTTTATGTGTGAGTATTGATTGGATAAACTAAGTTGGAAGTAAATATTTAAAATCATATTTTTTGAAATAACATAATTAATCAGTATATCAGCACATATATTTAAATATCAAACTTTATGAAAATAAATAAGGACATTATAAGCACATATATTTTAATGTCTAAAACGATAATAGTTACATAACAACGCTATGCATTTTTTCCGAAAGTAATTTCGTAAGGAATGCATTAAAAATAATTCCCATCAAAATGAGATGAAATATAAGCTTTCCGTATACAAATAACAAAAGTCCATCGTTTGTATTGTATAGATTTGTTTAAAAACGACTATTAGGTATAGAAAGGGTCATATTGTTCATGATATATCAAATTAACGCATAATTAAGTTGAAAATAATAGTTGAATGATACGATACAATTTTTCGCAGTATTAAAAAAAGGGGGGTATCCTGTTCTCGAGAACATGTGGTCCAAATTGGATTCGGAAAAGTGAAAAGTAAGGACAGCTTGCCCAAATAACAAATAGAGAGTCAAAATAAATGGACAATGTATTGTATTTATCCTGCAATGTCAAAAAACCCAAAGCAACTGGTAAATTATCTAAAAAGAACAGAACAAACGTCGCTCTAATAGCTTTTGATGCTGTCCACCATGAAGTCCCATCTTTAAAATACAGTTACCGATTCCTACCGTCGCGAATCAGGAATCAGGTATCAGAAAAACTATATCTTGGTCAGTGACAAAAACGTATCTGCAGTCAATGCAATTTGAGTGCTCAAACAGAACCAGTGCAGCGTAAAAGTTTTGTATTTACTGTTAGGACAGGTAACAATGGCTTCCGTACTAACAGAATTTCCATATCACTTGCAAAATGGACATGGTGGAATAAAAATTCCGGAGTTAAGCTCTTACAAAATATATTCGTTTTAAATACTAGTATAGAGGGGCTGTTCTACTGCAAACCAGGCTTGTGTAACTGCTACACTTTCTTTATTTTGTTGGAGGTCATTTGTCAGTTTCAAACTATGTCAATACATAACCGCATCGGTAGTGTAATGGTTAGCGAGCTCTCCTCGAGCCCCGGTAGATCGTGGATTTGAACCCGGTCGGGTAAAATCAAAGACTATAAAATTGTATTTGTTGCCTCGCCACAAAGCACGGAGCATTAAGGAGTAAGATTAAAACCTGGTTGGTTCGGAATCAGAATAATGTGTTCCGAGTGGAGCGACATGTCTACCCACAGATTGTTGTTTCAGTGAGTTAGCATTATAAAAATCAATTAAGCGTGTTGGTCTAGTACAAAGCGAAGATGATCATTATCTCGTCGTATGTAACATGTTCTCGCCATGATATAGTTGAAAATTTGCTCATTTTGAGTTAAAAATACTCACTCACACACAATATCAATGTACTTGTTATTTTTTTTTATATTATGAAACAAATGCAGTCAAACTTGTGTCAAGAGGTCTCATCTGGGACAAAGAAAAAGTGGTCTTTTAAGACAGGTGACCTCTTATAAGAGGCTCAATTCATATGAAATTGTCTATGAAAGGACAAGAAAAAGATTACCTCTTAATACAGGTGACTGCTTAATAGAGGTGTCCACATGGACAGGTTTAAGTGTATTTCTACTTCATATGGTTTTGTTTGTAGGTGACTTGCGGCAGGTCGGTGGTTTTCGTCCTGTACTCTGGTTTCCTCCTCCAATAAAACTGTCCACCAAGATATAACTGAAATATTGTTGGA
This sequence comes from Gigantidas platifrons, assembly GCA_002080005.1. Taxonomy (NCBI): domain Eukaryota; kingdom Metazoa; phylum Mollusca; class Bivalvia; order Mytilida; family Modiolidae; genus Gigantidas; species Gigantidas platifrons. The sequence goes on from MJUT01023840.1 coordinate 447,881, forward strand.
AGTGGTGTTAAACATCACAACCTTAACCCCTTATATGGTGTTTCTTGTTAAATGTTTATAACACAGTAATAATAACATGTACTTACGTTCTGGAAAGCTTCAGTTTTGATTTCCAAAGTGTCTGTTTCTGGAGAATAGGATCCTTCAATCGTTGTAATAAACAAATATTTAGTTTCTGTTTCAAATTTGTGAAAACTAACAGCCAAATAAGTAATATGACAACGTCAATTGCTAGTATATATGATCTTCTTGGGTTGTGGTAAACAGCATGGATAATATAGCACACATAAGCTAGAGGAATAACAACTTTCAAAGCCGTCAACAACAATCTCTTGCCGTTGTGTCGCCACCATTTGACTGTCCAGATTGCAGGTTTGCCATGTAATGAAGATGAGTCCGAATTCCGAGGCGAATCTCGTTTTGAAGCGACATTTGGAAATAATTCTTCTTGTATTGTTATCTCGCCATTTGTTGACTGAGTTCGAGTAATTAGTGGTATGTCAGATTCCATGACTCACGGGTGTGTATCGTAAAAATATCCAAACCAGGCTTACGCTGCCTATTATAAATACCACTTGTCTCGCGGGTTACGCAGACGTTAGGTAGGTTCACGTGCGTAAAAGGATAACTGGTTGTTTACGGATGTCGAGGTGAGACAATCTCAAAAGATTATCACTTCCTTCTTTTTAAAAAAAATGTGTATATATCTATAGCTCCACTTTTGCCACTTATTCAAGTATATACTTATCTTTAAATGTGATTGATGCATGTGCCAAACCGAGTTTTTTCCAATTCACTTGAGAAATAACATTTCCGAATGAATATATCTATTTGACGATTAAGGACACTACTATTAAGAGTAGTTGTACTGATATAACACCAGGTACTTGTCTACAAGATATATTATCTAATCTCTGACATTGACCACGAAGAAAACAAAATAGTGTACTCACTAAGCAAGGTGCATAACTGTCTAATCAAAATTACATTTCTTCAACCAATTCGTAATCATCACATACTGCTATTTCAAACGACGAAAAAACCAAAGAAAACGTCATACATGATACTTCACTGTGAATATTTAGTTGTTTGATGTATTGTTGTTGTGTTATCAATCATAATCGTTAATAGTATATGCCCTCCTGGGGCCCTGATTTGGTTAATAAACTTATTTCTATTTCTATTCTATTTCTGTAGTTAAAAATGTTACTAAATACGTTTATATTACAACAAAGCTGCTTCTGAACTCACGTCTGCAGTCCACATATGTGTTGCATGTCCCCTACATGATCCTACATACATTCAAGGAAGTGCGAAAATTATGTAACACTCTTCTAAACTGAAGTCTGCAGACCACGTGTGTCGTTTGTCCCCTAAACACATTCGAAGAAGAGTGAAAATTATGTAACACACGAGTTCAATTCACGTATATGTACACCACGTGTCAGATGTTCTAAATGAAATATAAATTCATATAATTTTTGTACTTAAATTATGACTTATTTAACGAAGTGTAAATTGTCCGGATCCCTGAATGATAACACATGTAAATACTTTACAGGTACGATTAATGGGATATATTTAGAGTTATCATTTATTTATTCTTTAAATGACATTGCATAATTATTATACTTCCGCCTACTATAAATACAATATAATATAGACGGGGTTTTCAAATTATCTTTAGTACTTGCACGCCGCCGCTATGTGACATAATTTTTCGTCCGCCATTAAGGTCGTGAATGTAGATAAACACGCAGATACAAGCATTATACATACTCGCAGAAGTTTACGATTTTAGAAGGAAAATGTTTGTTTGTTTCCTAATCTTAATAAAAGATACAATGTATGATCCACACTATATAAAAGTGTTTGTTTATATTGAAATTGTGTGTTCGTTGACATAAATAATCGCGTCACATAGCCCCCTTTCCCCCTAAGTAATATCAATATTGTTTATATATTTATGATAAATTATTCCATTATTCCAAGTGGTGATTTAATAAGATTATGCACTTCAAACAGAATATCTGTAAAATTACGTTTATTTAGTAAAATCATTAAACACACAGGTCTACATTACATATTTATACACAAACAAGAACAACAATCGACAGGACCTACAAAATCTATTTATATACATATGTAATCATGAAATATCTTTGTAAAAAAAATCTTACAAACTGCAACTTTGTTCTAAAATTACTGACAATTAATAAAAAGGTAATGCAATACACATATTTAAAAAAAAAAATACATATGGGTGAAATCAGAATTATAACACACACTATCCCCCCGCGCCACCTTTTTTATTTTAGGGATTTACTCTGAGGTGTTACTCGTCATCTCATCAGCAATGGTGACTACTCGTATGCTCGACTGCTCGTATAGTTTCACGCGGCAACCAAACTACCAAGCCTTGAAGCTTTTTAGCAAGAACTGGCATCCATGAATACATTCTACTGGCTTTTGAAATTCCAAATCTACGGGCTAAATCATTGAACAGTAAATTTAATTTTAGTTTCATTAACACAAGAAGCAACTGATCGGCGACGTCGAGTTGGAAAGATAGTGTATTTTCTATTTTCATTAGTTCAACCAAAGTAAAAAAAATACCACTTTCGTTCGCCCGGTATACAACAGAGTGGCAATCTGTCACTATACTGCCTTTTGCCGACATCGTACCGGTTTCAGTCATAACTTGAACACCCTTTTCGTCCATGCAAAGTAATATTGTCTGTGTAAACGTAGTCTGGTTGTATAGTCCATGGTTTCGCGTATGTGTGATCATCTTTTCCCAAAAGTCTGAATATTTGTATTGTGTCCCGGCGCTAACACTTGACGGTTCAAGACCATTAAATTCACAGATAGCTTCTGGAAGGTGTTCCGTTTCATGTCCTGAAGATGTAGAAACAGGATCACCGGAATATATCCACGCACCGCAGTTTCTTCCTGTATTAGTTTCGTTTCTTTACTTTCGGGTTCATGTCTCACGTTTTCGCCGACCAGGGGTTGTCTTTTTTCATACCCCAGCTTAAGTTGTGGAATTTGGTTTCTTTCTGTCGGCTTTCCGTCCAAAAAAATGTTCCGAGCAAACAAATACCTACTTAGTTAGGGAGATATTTTTTTTATTTAAAGCGATTGCCCACTGTAATCGTATTGACTCCTTAGAGGGCATCGTATGTAGTGTATATGGAATCATACAAAAACAGTCTTCATGTTTTTGTTTATGTAATTCAGAAAAAAGTTTGTTTCCATTCATTTAATTTACGGCGATTATTTGAACAACCGTTGACGGCACACGAATGTTCACCACCTTTTTATATTTTACTTCACTGGCCATAATTTAAATACAAGAAATAATACACAAAAAAAAATCGATGTGAAAATAAAAGACAGCTAATGTTTACTATATAGATTATTGATGCACGTGTGTTATCCTTTCTCTATCCAGAGTTGTCGTTCCTGCTACGCTTGTAGCGTAGCAGGAACGACAACTCTGGATAGAGAGCGTAGTAGGAACGACAACTCTGGATAGAGAATGGTGTGTTATCTTTCACGACTGTTATGGCCGACGCAGCACGTGACCTCTTAATGGCAGCCCCCGTGGTTTTGAGATAAGCTGGTGATAAACCCCGTCTATACAATAGATATGCACACGGGTGGTTTGCATTGTAATGGCAAATACGTCAACAACCACTCACACTAAAATTCTACAAGTGTCGTTTTAAGCTACTTTCCAATGCAAACATTTTTTTTATATGAAACAAGTGTGGACACAGAAATGTGCTGTCCAAAAGGCAAGTGTGGATGTTAATACATGTTTATTACATATTATTTAACTTAAAAAAAAAAATTCATGGATACAGGGGTCCTGGATTTTTTTTTAATAAACAACTAATCCTGGATTATTATTTTTGCTTAAAGTCCGGTCCTGTGTTTTTATTTCAAATTTTCATCAAGATTCTATATTTATAAACTATTGACCTGAGTAACCTTGCTAAACCATGCGGAGTCAGTGTGTTTTAAATCGGTCATCCAATCAGGACGCTCATTGTTGTCCAAGATAAAAAAAATACATTGCTAAAATCACCTGTGGGTGTTTCTCCACTTCAACTCGTAAATTTACATAGAAATCGGAGATATTTCATCATAAAACTTCACACATGGTTTTGTCTATCATATTTCTTGAAGACAAACAAAATTCTATTGCATTTATCAATATTTTATGAGTATCAAGTTTTTTCAACACCGTATGTTCACGTGACTACACATGCTACTCACAGTGACCCGTGACCCACATTAGCACGTCTTACCAGTATTTTGTTAATATGGTATATAACCACAAGGTTTTCAAATATATGTTTAAAATGATCCTGAAATTTGTAGCTAGGTTTCTGCTGGCTTTCAGTTATTTTGCAATACCTACCAGGTTTATTTTCTTATCTAGCAGTGTATGGATTCATTTTGTATTTTACGTGCTATTTTATCAATACATCCTTTGACTGGTTCGAAAAAAGATAGAGCTGTGGGTTTGCAGCATCGCTTACTATCAAAGGAGGGTAAATGCATGAAAAATTGTATTGTACACTGTAAGACGGAAGAGCGAATTCCTTTGATTGCCATTTTTATTGGTGAAAGAAACTTGGGTACCCAGTGAAAACCATTGACAAACTTTATCACATAATGTGTATTGAGTACGCCTTGCTATGGGGCAATCGAGCTTCTATTTCTAGTGTAAATAAGCACTAATTATATAGGGGGTGTTTTAGTTAACCATGTATGCCAGGAAGTAGAGGCTATAATAGATATGATCATGACATTTTTGCCTTGCAATGGGCCGTGAACGAGCCCCTCCAACAAGTCATGTGCTTATTATAAGATGATGACAGTATCTTCATAAATTCCTAATGTCAATTGATTTTTAATCCCCCCCCCCTTCCCCCTGATTTGGATATGGAAATTGGGACTTTGCGCTGACGGATGCCTTATTTCATTTCCGGTTTTATGGGCACGGATACTTGAACATCGCCTCTAATTATAACAAAACCAAGTAGTTCACCGAAGGGCCCACATGTCAGACTTCATTGTTAACATACATTCATTGCGTGTAAACCCGTCAGTTTTGCAAACACTTCTGTAGTTATATGGGTTTTGTGTGAACGGTATCATTGCCCGGAATTTTAACTGTACAGAAGAGTTTGCAAAACTGGCGGGTTTCCACGCAATGAATGTATGCTAACAATGAAGTCTGATATACTTGTTTTTGTTAGTTTTCCTTTTTTTAAATTATGCAACTGCATAACCTACCTCGAGGCGACGTTCGCGATGGTATCCGTGCGTGTGACGTAGCAAACCACCAGTACAGTACAGTAGGGTACATTTATCCGACATGAAAGTGCTCACTAATTGGTGAAAGCGGAAACACTATATCTAGTGCCTGAAAACCCTTGTTTTCTATCAGTTTGTACCAATTGACACATTTCATTTCCAAATAATTTGTTAAAAAAGAGGAAATCCGGTGATCAGACGAAAACTTTGATCTCTGATTTATCTAAATCAATGTACAATCGAATTATGAAATTAAATTGTTCAACGAAGATTGTCTTAATAAGTGACTAAGGAAGTTATTGCTGTATAAAGCCAGTGAACAGTCTTTCAGCCATATCATGACGAGACCAAGTTTCATTTCGACGAGACAATGTCCGTTTTGAACTTGACCAACACGTTTATTTGGATTTTTAGTGCTATCTCACTGAAATAACAGTAGTTATAAATAGACATGTTGTTCCACTCGGACACATTATCCCGATTCCGAGCCAACCAGTTTTTATTTGTACACATTAATACTGCCTGTTTAGCAGAGAAGCAGCAAATACTAATTATACAGTCTTTGGTTTGACCCGATCATCTTGAGACAACAACAAAAAACAGAAAAAAAATCACGGGTCTTTCATGTACACATTATGTTTTTCAATTTTTTTTTATTTTTTTTGTTTTCAGTCAATTAACACACAAATACTGACAGTTCTATGTCGCATCTGCCCTTTTCAAATCGTTTGTGCGATTTTTTCACTGGAAATTAAACTACTGGTAAGACCTACGATAAAGGCGACATGAATTCATATGGACATGTGCCCTTAATCCTCAATGTGTGGAGAGGGTCCGGGTGGCTCAATGAGTTAGGTAGTTGGATTACCTAACAACTCATACAAGCCTATCACCAATACGACGTGGGTTCGTGTCTGGCTTTGTAAATTACAAAAAGGGTGCACTCGACTCGCAAGTGATCAAGTTTACCAGTTGTTTGCCCATGGTCGGTGGTTCTTTACGGGGACTTCGGCATCTTTCACCACTAAAACTGATCGCCATGATATAGCCGAAATAATGCTGAAAGTGGCGGTAAACACAAAAAATCCACAAAAAAAAACAACAAATCAAATCAATGTGTGGACAAAATATGGTGAACCTACAAAATGTACATGCAGGTTGTATGGCAATGGTAAAACTGTTCTCATCACGAAAACTTGAGGTAAATTTAAGTCAGTAGCTTGAGGCAATCAGAACCTCCATTCATACACCATACTATTTCTTTATAGGTGAAACCTGTCTAAACAGAACCAGGAATAAAAAGGCAATCCTGTATAAGCCGAACTTTAAATAAAGTCCCAATGTTGGAATTCCTTGTTAATTCTACCTGTATAAACCAAACACCTGTCCATTGCAAATACAAAAGCTGGTCCCAAGGAGGATCAGTTTAAACAGGTCACTTCTTACATAAATAACCAGTCACTTGAATCTCTATCAATAAAAATGAAAAAAAACAGTCCAAAATCAAAACAAAACTTATACATAGGTACAGGTGTACATTTATTTTGATTTTGGACTTATATTTTTGTTTATATTGATAGAGAGGGGAGGAGTATGGGTTATGGTGTTTAAGTCTTTCAATAATATTTCAGTTATATGGTGGTGGTCAGTTTATTGGTGGAGGAAACCGGATTACCTGCAGAAATCCACCCACCATTTCGCAAGTTACAAACTTGATCACATAATGTTGTATGGAGTTGACCTGGCCTGAACTGTATTCAAACTCTTCATGTTAGTGGTGATAGGCACTGATTGCATAGGTACAACATACAAAATAAATACAAAATGTACTGCCATAGGATCACCACCACCACCACCACCGGTTCTGAAGTATGTATGTACTTGTATATTTGTGTCTTGATATTCCATACTTGATTTTGTTTTTATTACTTTATCAAATCACATTCAATATTTTGTAACACATGTTTCTACTGATCCATAGCTTGACATTTTTTATTTAACATTTTTTGTGTTTGTTAAATATATCAATATAAATTACTGTAAAATAAAACAGATTGTAAAAAACTTGTGTATAAACAATATAATTAATATTAGATATATAAAAAGAAAAACTCTGACCTAAAAGTAATATTAAGAGGCCTGTGAAGTTAGTGATAAGATAGACTACTCATAGCGTCATAAAACTTTTGTTTAGACCGTAATAGGGTTAGGGTTTTGGTGTTTAACTCCACTTTCAACAATATATCAGCTATATGGTGCACTTGGTGGTCAGTTTCATTGGTTGAGGAAAACAAGAGTACCCAGAGAAAACCACCGACCTGTCGTAAGTCACTGACAAACTTTATCACATAATATTGTATCCAGTACACTTCGAGTGAGCGGGATTCAAACTTACAACGTTAGTGGTGATAGGCATTGATTGCACAGATAGTTGTAAATCCAACTACCATACGATAACGACCACTATTGGCCCATTTGGTATCTTCAAACTTACATAAATAGTAATAAATGGAAGGCATGGTTTTAAGATACTCATACATTTCTGAAAGAGGATCATCAAAAGCACCATCCCATCCAGTCAAGTTTGGTTTAATATGGCTATGTGGTTTCTGAGGATCTTATTGAAATGTTACTTTGGACGACTGACACCAACTAATGGCAAACGTGCACATGGTCGTTTTCTACAGGAAAATATAATATGAGGTGCACATCATTATGTAGTGAGAAGGAATGTGATAAAGTTATGGTACTTACATTCCACAAAATATTATAAGGGGTCATCATAGTCGTGATCGTATGGTAGTTGGATTTATAACTACCTATGCAATTGCAATCAGTACCTATCACCACTAAAGTTGTGAGTTCGAATCCCACTCAGGCTATACAACATTATGTGATAAAGTTTGTCAGTGACTTACGACAGGTCGGTGGTTTTCTCCGGGTACTAGTTTTCCTCAACCAATAAAACTGACCGCCATGATATAACTGACACATTGTTGAAAGTGGTGTTAAACACCATCAAACAAACCAAAATATGGAATAATGAGTTATGCCTTGACAATAGTGTGGAGACAGCACAAATGACACACCATGATCTATAATGATGCTCGTAAGTTATATGTCAGCTCTGTTGCTACCAAGTCAACAAAATATACTTTGTAAAATATTTGTAACTGAAGACAGACATTTATAATGACCATAATTTAATTTTGATATAACAAAGAGCAGCTAATTAAAATACATGATTACAACAGTAAAGTACAAGGTTTTGTGATCTGAAATTTGAGATTTGCATTGATTTATTGTGTTTAATGCCACTTTCAGCAATATTTCAGCTATATCACGGCAACCAGTTTTAGAGCTGGAAGAAGCCGGAATACCCGGATATAACCACCAACCAGGAGCAAGTAACTGGTAAACTTTATAACTTGCGGCTGCGAGTCGAGCGCACCCTTTATTGTAATTTACAAAGCCGGGCGCGAACCCACACCATATTGGTGATAGGCTTGTATGAGTTGTTAGGTAATCAAACTACCTAACTCATTGAGCCACCCAGATTCGGCTTATACAAGTGTCACTGTATAGTGTATATTCTTTAGGCACAGTTATTATTCATGAAATTTTGAAATTTCTTAGAAAACATTGTTATTTTGAAACCCCTTCCTTCTTCCCTTACCAAAAAATAAATCCTCGGAAAACCAGAAAGAAGTATGTCCATATTGCATTTGATCAGTTTTTTTTTCTTTTTCATACCAATTTTTTTCATTTTACAATTTTTTTTTTTTGTCATTGAAAATACATTATTCAATAATGTAAGATTTCCATATCTCTTAAAAAAAGATATTTGTATGTCACAAGTCGTGGTGCAATAGCACTATATTTCGATCTATACATCTCTAGCACTGTCGGCTTCCTTGAAGAATCATACAATAGTTAGCACTTTAAGAGCACAAGCAAAAGTTTAGTGGATTTGCTCTATCCATCCAATCTCATATAAAATGTTTGGTTGTATTGCCGGTTACTAAGCTTCATCTACTTTGTGGATTTGATCCATACATCCAATCTCATATGAAATGTCTGGCTGCATTTACACCCGATATTAAGCTTCATTTATCTATTGTATCTAATTGTTCTTGGTATTCTGTAAAAAGTCTTTGTAATTGTAAATTTGAGCCGATGTTCGGTAATATTGCCTGCAAGAGTTCTCTTTTCTTCATTCCCTGTAAATAAATAAAAAAACAACGTAGATTTCTAATTTAGAGTATACATGCATTTCTTGAATAATCTTCGTTAGGTACACTAAAGGTTGGGTTTGGTTTATGGCGTTTAATGCCACTTTCAACAATATTTCAGTTATACTGTGGCAGTCAGTTTTCTTGGTGGAGGAAACAGGAGTTATCGGAGAAAACCACCGACCAGTCACAAATCACTGAAAAACTTTATTACATAATGTTGTATCAAGTACATCTTGCCATGGACAGGGTTCGAACTCACAACTTTAGTGGTGATAGGCACTGATTGAACAGGTAGTTGTAAATCCAACTACCATATGATCACGACCACAACTGCCCCTCTAGGTATGCTTAAAGTCAAAAGATTAGAAAGTCAAATGATATAACAGTCTTTGGGAGAAAGTAAATCAAAGGGTCTAAAAAAAGGACAGTGAAAACCAGCTAAGGTGTACCTATGTCTGAATGAGATAGGCCTTAGCTTTAATCAATTACATTATTTAGGAACTGTAAAATCACCAATTGATTATATCTGTGTAGAGTATTGTTGATGGGTTTATATCCACAATTTGCACAAAAAAAAAAATCAAACAAGGGCAACGCAAAGCGTGGCGTATCCCCTCGCCTAAAAAGTTGAGCTGGTGACCTTGAAAATCAATAGGGTTCCAGATTCTCTTAAGGACTAAGTATGTACCAAGTCTGGTCAAAATCCATTGAAGGATATTGATTCTAGAGTGTTCACATGGATGTTACGGAAGGATGGACGGACCGAAGAAAGGACGGATGGTAGTGGCAAAAACAAACAAAATATCAGATAATAAAAAAAGTACGCCAAGATTAAAGTCATGATAGTCTTTCGTGTTGTCATCAAATGTCGTGTTCTATAACAAACTGTCAATCGGGTGTTATACCGAAAGAAGAAAACATACTGATACATGAATGGTTGCTATCAATCAGTTTAACCATTTTTTCAGCTACACTTGTCAGTATATGTAGTATAAGTAACAGTGTAATTACAAATTACAAAAGTGTTTGTGAACTATAGTATTTCTCCACTGTAAATCGCTAAATACCAGGGATATTAATTATTTAGTAATCTTATTTGCTATACCGTAAAATTCGGAAAATAAGCCGCGACTTTTATTTTGTGAAAGTCAGCCCGCGGCTTATACTGTGGTGCGGCTAATATATGTATTTTTTTCAAAATTTCAGGTGTCAACAGAAAAAAAATTGGACATGAAACACGAGCGTGATAAGATTGGACCAACCTGTTTTCATTCTTGTACTTGTCTTTGTCTATTTTATGATCATAATAAAGAATGTTAAATAAAGTATATGTATTGTTGTGTTTGATTCCTTTTTCATGTTTATTTAGATGCATTTCGATGTTATCCAAGTGTTTTCTTCATCAATCGATCGGCGCAATTTCTAAGTCAAACAAGTGGAGATAATTATCGTATTGACTGGGGTTCCATGAAGGGAAATTATTGTAGCATTGCAAAAATAATGAAGCCATTATGAGCTGATTATTAAATATTTGCATTTATTTTTTGATCAGTTAAGATAATCTAAATTATATATTATTTAAAATAATAAGCTCATAAAGTCTTAATTATTTTAAATGCAGTACCATACCACTTGAAATAAAACGAAAGTAGAATTCATCTTTAATAAGCCATACATCTTTTCAACATAATTATAACAACAGCAATAACAAATAGCCACTATTACAATGTCAATGTTAAAAAGCACTGGTGCTATCATGTTTCATTAACAACCTCTAAAACAACTCTTTAATAATTCAATTTTACAATTCTAACTTTTATTTCCTGTAAGTGCCCCATAAGAAAATCTATTTGGACACTAATTTGAATATTCATGAATGACCTACATTTGTAGTTTCAGAACAAAACGTGTTACACATTATTGTCATTAAAATGGATTTATTTCCACACACTCAGGTAAGGTAATAATCAGTTGTTCGTTTATGGTGATCAAAGGGTCAATCAGTGTCTTGAGTACATTTTAATTACTTTATGGCCTCACAAATAAACAATCAGTGTAGGCCTACATCCTGTTATAAATGACAACAAAGATACCTACCCAAGCTGAGCAGACGCCGATGTCCCAACTGCAAAGGAAGTTAATTTTGGCAGACAAAACACTAAATAGATCTAATTATTTCTTTAATAAAAAAAATAACACTAACAGATAACAAATAATATATTCTTTATTAAATTTCATCACAAATACACCCATTAATGACATTATAAACACGTGTACTATTGGTACACAACCCACAGGTATTTGTTTGTAAACAACCCCCATGTGACATACACAATCAAAATGGCGGGCGGCTTATAATCCGGTGCGGACTATATGTGGACAAAATCATTTTTCTCTCCCAAAAAGGGCCATGCGGCCTAAACTCAAGTGCGGCTTAATGTCCAGCAAATACGGTAGTTTCTTTCAACACTAAAGATTAAATTTGCTGAACTATCTTCCTATTTCATTTGTGGCAAAGTATTTATCACAAAAAACTTATCTTCCACTCACCAGTATACATGGATCCCAGGATGATGAGCCTTTTGACTTGTATACAGGTCCTAACAAATCATCACATACTTCACGGATCTTTGTTTCTAAACCTATAAATAAACCATAATTTGCACTTAAGTTATCTCCCTTTAATAATTACAGAAAATGAGTTATCAAAATGTTTTTTATAGACTTTTTTCTATATTTTCATCTGATTAGAAATTTTAAAAGTAGATTAAGATCAATAAATAAAGGTCAAGTTCAATTTTAGGAATTTTAACTTCTGATTACCTGAATTATGCCCTTTGATAATGCAATTAACAGTTTTTTTTTGTCTTCCTATAAAAAGACACCAAATGGACTTTTAAAATCTGAATTCAAATATAGAGATGTATTAACATTTTCACATAGTGATTCGCTGGATGGCAGATGTGCAGACACTAGCCTGATAACTAATTTCACCAATTTTAAGTGATTCACCAGACAGCAGATGCAGACACTAGCATTAACTCAATTCACCAATTTTAAGTGATTCAACGGACAGCAGATACACAGAAACTAGCCTGATAACTCATTTCACCAATTTTAAGTGATTCATCAGACAGCAGATACACAGACACTAGCATTAACTCAATTCACCAATTTTAAGTGATTCATCAGACGGCAGATACACAGACACTAGCATGATAACTCATTTCACAGATTTTACCATGGGTGGAAATATGGATAAATATCTGCAAGTTCAGAAAAGATATTTAAAATATTACTGTAAATGTTCCTTCTGGTGATTTACATTTTTTACCTTCTTTGGCTAAATATCGTACATATGTCTGTAACCAGAATTTGTACTCAAACGCCGATAGTAAAGATAAACTAGCTGCCATTTGTGTTTCTAAGTGGTTCATTGTCGTCGTCTGCTGCAGACTTTGATCAACACTAAAAATTCTGCCTCCCTGCATACCTAACCTGGATAAAGAAGGGAAAAAAGTGAGTCAGTGACAGGCTTTGCCTTAAATTTTTTCACCTACTTGCCCGAAAGCCAAATTTAGAATAATTTTCTATTTATTCAAACAATTTTTACTTGTCCGAATCCAGTTTACTTGTCCCAGGCTTCAGGCAAGTGGGTTAGCACAAAGACTGCAGCGATTGGTGTACTCTGTCCCAGGCTTCAGGCAAGTGGGTTAGCACAAAGACTGCAGCGATTGGTGTACTCAATACCAAATGAGCAAATTTCTCAGCTATATTGTGGCGAGACCAAGTTACAGTTGGACGAGATTATGACAATGTCTGCTTGGCCACTTTGTACTAGACCAACACATTAAAACAGTTGTAATGAAACAATCATTTCATTTGCTTTATTACAATGTGAGATCTTCTCCTCAAATATTGACTTATGAAATTTTGCTAAAATTCATATACATCTAGCTGATATGTTCAGAAATGTGAAGAAAATATAATACAAGTTTTTTTTTAATGATCCCCTCTTGAGTCTCAATGAAGTTTTTTTTTTTTTTTATTAAAAATCATGTGTACATTTTCTCATCCATAGTATATTTATTATGACTACAGATTACCTACCTATTACTGGAAGATTCTAAAGATGCTAGAGGACCAGGTTTATCTACCTGTACTGGTGGTGTACAGCTATGGTGATCAGAACTGTGGTGGATGGCATTGTTCTTATCAAACAATAAAACCCTAGTAGAATAAAAAATATTGGTCGATTAATCATACTCTTCTACAATTAAAATTCCTGTGACCACATTTCCAAGAGAAAAATATATCACTGGTGATGTTGAGATGTATTGTATGAATACATCTCTACAAAAATCGTTTCTGTGTGTAGTGAGCAATTTTTCAGCTATATCATGGCGAGAACAAGTTAATTTTCAATGAGATGATGATGAGGTCCGCTTTGTACTAGACCAACACGCTGAGTTGAATTTTTATAGTGCTAACTCACTGAAACAAGTCGGCGGGTAGACACGTTGCTCCACTCGGACACATTATTCTGATTCCGAGCCAACCATTCTTTGTTCTTTCTCCTTAATGCTGCGTGCTTAGCAGAGAAGTAACAAATACCAATCTTATAGTCTTTGGTTTGACCCGATCGGTGCTCGAACCCACGATCTACCACACTCGAGCACACTAATCATTACGCCACCAATGTGGTTGCATCAAACTAATAATGAATATTAACAATAATTTTTCATGTGTACCAGTACTTCACTATCTACAGGTGGTACTTTTTATTAAACTTTGAACAATTTTCATGAATATCTTATACAACACTCTTTAAAATCAGGAGGTACCAAATACCATTTTAGTCGAGTAAAAGTACCTGGTGCTGACCCTTATTGAAAGGCCTGAAATAATCAATAAATCATACACGTGACCTTTACTTTTTTTTGTGGGAGTTTCCATAAAATTAAGACCAGTACCCGTGCTCCTTTATGTAAGCTGAAAACTCCTATGTGAAAAACATTCTATCAAAATCAATTTCTACAATTATTCGTTGATTTGTAAAAATAAGTGTTTTATAGGCAAATTTATTGCTTTTATACCTCATTAAGTCAATTTCCCTGCTATGGCTGATTAACGATTTGATTTATTGTTCATGTAATTAGGTGAATTTTAACATTTATCATTCATTCTGAAGAGGAAGTGTGCCTAAACTGGCAGAAATTACATAGATACAGACGTAATAGATTTCATACATCGACAGATGGTACTAATTCTTGTTGTCAGCAAATCAGATGATCTAAATAATGACCTGTAATTACAGGTGTTTAAACCCATTGTTCTAAAGATGTTTAAATGTCCTAGTAATGAAAAAGGTATCATGTATCTTCAAATCTTCCCTGATTGGCATAAATCTACCGGTACATATTATTAAAATGCAACAACATATAATTAAATATTCTTTCTGTAATTACAAGAGTTATTTCCCTTGCTTCATTGATATTTGCTTCTTAGGAAATTATGCGGGCAAGGATTGTAATAATTTATATATGATTCAAATATTCAACTATACACAAATAATTTACGTAGTTCATTGGTTTCACAAGATAAATTTACTTGTGGCAAGAATAAAATGGAAAACAAAAATATACCACCCTGTTGGAACAGTTCCAAAATTCATTAGAAAAATCACAGAAACAGAGACAAAATTTATACCCATAACAAACATATACATGATGGATTGAAAACAGATGAGAGAGAGGCCCCAGTAACATTTATTACTGCTGTTTACTCATAATACAGTAAAACAGATGAGAGAGGCCCCAGTAACATTTATTACTGCTGTTTACTCATAATACAGTAAAACAGATGAGAGAGAGGCCCCAGTAACATTTATTACTGCTGTTTACTCATAATACAGTAAAACAGATGAGAGAGGCCCCAGTAACATTTATTACTGCTGTTTACTCATAATACAGTAAAACATGAGAGAGAGGCCCCAGTAACATTTATTACTGCTGTTTACTCATAATACAGTAAAACAGATTAGAGAGGCCCCAGTAACATTTATTACTGCTGTTTACTCATAATACAGTAAAACAGATGAGAGAG
>MJUT01023840.1:485415-497063 GCA_002080005.1 Gigantidas platifrons
GTCCAACTACCTGTCATTTTGAGAATATTTGATGAAAATCAAAATCCTGTGCACATGCACACCTCCATTATGTTTATAAACATCCTACAAAATATTAAAGCTGTAGCTCCAAAACTGTAGGAGGAGATAGCCGGACAAACCATGTATTTATATCCGGACGGACAAACAAAATGACTAAGTCCAACTACCTGTCATTTTGAGAATATATAATGAAAATCAAAATCCTGTGCACGTGCACACCTCCATTATGTGTATAAACATCCTGCAAAATATTAAAGCTGTAGCTCTAACACTGTAGGAGGAGTTAGCGGGACAAACCATGTTCCCTTTATGCAGCTAGTACGAAAAAAATGACTAAGTCCAACTACCTGTCATTTTGAGAATATTTGATGAAAATCAAAATCCTGTGCACATGCACACCTCCATTATGTTTATAAACATCCTACAAAATATTAAAGCTGTAGCTCCAAAACTGTAGGAGGAGTTAGCGGGACAAACTATGCATACTATAGTGTGACGAACGAACGGACAGGGGTAAAACAATATGCCCCCCAACCAATAGTCGCGGGGGCATAAAAATCATATCAATTCTCGATATCGTATTTGTAACAAATAATTTTATGTATTGAACGAAATAAAAACGCAGATATATCAAAGTAAGTATGCACTATGCGATTTTGGAATAACCTTCATCAGACATACTCAAATTTCAATGAGTCATTTTAAAAAGTTTTGTATCACAAAATACTTGTAACAAATCTGTGCTAAGGCAAAGACCATACACGAATGAAGTTAATGTGACCATGACCCGTTGACCTTTTAAGGTCACTAGATTAATGGCATGCTTGGCACACATTGTACATGTATTCAGACATTTTTGAATTTACATGTATGCAACATCAAAACCGAGAGTTCTGTAGGGTCCAGTATATTTGGTAATATTGTCAACTTTTTTTTTTGAAAATCTGGACAGTCAACTCTTTTAGAAATTGCCTTTATACATGTATGAACAATTGTACAGCAGTGTAAATTAAAAACTTTCAAAACAATGAGTAAAAAAATAAAACTAAAACATTCAGTATTTGAAGAAAAAAAAATCGGAAAAAATGTTGGTACCGATAAAAAATAAACAAATTAACAGAGTATTATACTAAAGATTATTTAACCTGCAGTGTAAAAGACTTACGGATTGAAAGGACTTGTTGTTTACCTTGAATGGAGTATCACCATTCAATAATCTACTACCCGTGTCACATGACATATCAGAAACACTTCTATTATCCTGCTTCTCAGGTGTCTTCATCAGTTGTTGTTGTATCTTCTGCTGCTGGTGTAATTTCAACATGGCTGCCGATTCAATAATTTGGTTTGCAGGATTCGTTGTTTTGTTCATTGGAAGGCATTTGCCATATATTTTTTCAAGAAATATTTGCTGAAATGAAAACAGAACATATTAAATGGATTTCATTTTGACATCCCATATTTATTTATTCTTTAAATCAAGAAGAATTTGCTGAAATGTTAGCTCTGGAGAATTTACAAAGTCAAATACCAGTGTACTATATTTTGTCCTCATAGTCTTGGTAGTAAATAAGAATGAAATGTTGTTTAATCTACTCTTAATTCCTTATATCAAGTGAAACAAGATGAACTGTGAGCTAATGCTCACTTATGTATAAAAACCAACTAAGTCGGCAAACAGGAAGTAGGAATCTGACGGGTCCAAAAATGCTTCCCACAATATGGCATACCTATATGAAGCTTGTGCCCAAATATCAGATTTCTGCCATCAACAGTTGCTGAGAAAAATGCGACGAAAAATATCTTGGGACGGACAGAGGTAAAACAGTATACCCCCCTCCGGTGGAGCGGGGGTATAAAAATAGTTTATAAGACAATGATGTTCTGTGCTTTCCTTTTGCATTCCAATCACTTACAAGCAGCATTGTTTTATCATGAGGAACACAACGGGTGCCACTCTTGGAGCAGGAACTACTTACCCTTCCACCTGAGTTCACCCCTGTTTTTTAATGGGGTTCACATATTTAATTTTCTGTGTTGATTTTATTGTCATTTACCTTTTGGTCATTGTATTGGCTGTCCTTCAAACTAAGGCTTCCAATTAACCTAATTTGGTATCTTCAAACTTTATTTTATATGACTGCTTCTTTGCTTTTTAAGATTTTTATCTTAATCTAAGCTCAAACTAAATATTTACAACTACAAAATGTATATGAAATTCAGTAAATTTACCACATCAGATTTTGACAGAGGTGTTCCTATTTCTACTGGTGTGAATTCAATGAAGGCTACAGTACCATCATGAGAGCATGCCAATAACTCCATACCATCTTTACTCCTACAAAACAGTAAAAAAAAATCATCTTATAACTTCTGTAAACAACATCTCCATGTACCATATATATGTTCCACGACCATTTGCATATTTGGACTGTAAGCTTAAAGTCTAGAACATATGAGTGTTCTTTTTTTCAATATACGTATCTATAAGGCTTTAAACCTACTTGAATTGTACTACAGTATTTCACTTAGAAATTTTTGACAAAAACTTTGTACTTGTACTCCAAAATAGTCCAATTAGAATGCTGTTTTATTGGATATGCCATTGACGCAGGTAAAGATGAAAATTTGTATACTGTGAATTCATTTTTATTCGTTGAATACTAATTTTTGTGTCTTTCAATAGTTCAACCCAACTATGAAAGCTAGTGCACAATGAAAAGAGAAGTTATTTGTAAGTACTAAAACCATGAATTCAAATGTCAACGAACATCTCAGTTTCTGTCAATCTACGAAAAATGACACCAACGAAAATAAATGAAACCACAGCATATTGTCATGTAGATTTTGTATTTTAAATTCATGCTAACATGTGAAATTTGGAGATTTCAACACACAAAGTTGAAACATCTCACTGGATAATATACTCTATATGTTGAAGTACTTTTAACAAACTTACCATGTAATGTCTAAGATAGACTCTATATGTTGAAGTACTTTTAACAAACTTGCCATGTAATGTCAATATAGACTCTATATGTTGAAGTACTTTTAACAAACTTACCATGTAATGTCTAAGATAGACTCTATATGTTGAAGTACTTTTAACAAACTTACCATGTAATGTCTAAGATAGACTCTATATGTTTAAGTACTTTTAACAAACTTACCATGTAATGTCTAAGATAGATTTATCAAACAAATCTTTAGTGACTACCAATGGTCTCTTGAGAGCAGTCAGCTGTAAACATATAATATTACTTTGACATTAGATCTCAAATAAATTTCCCTTTCTTCACTTTAAAAAGCATAAAAACCAAAAGGTTAAAATAAAAAAAATCATCAAATTATCATACTCATGAAAATACAGGTATTGTGCTCAGATCATGAATCGTCATGTTGGTGTAATAGTTAAAGAGTGCTTGTCTAGAGTATAGTAGATTGTGAGTATGATTCCTGGTTAGGTAAAACTTACAAAATTGGTATTTGTTGTTTTTCCGAAGTAAAACATGCTGGACTAATGGGTACCATAATTGCTCTTCTTACAAGCCCAAGAACCCTTTTTTGGAGAATTTTTTTTTGTCCATATATAAGCCCTAACTGGGTTGAAACGTCTGTAAATATTAGTTATTCTCAACGATGGATTACAATCTCATAACATTAATTTATGTGCTATATTTCATTTGTCATTAAAGGAAAAGGACAAATAATTTTCCTTTGATTAATAAAATAGTGTTCTAGTAGTGTATCAAGATTGATAGACAAATTAAAAAAATTCTATACACCTTAACATGCTTAAAATATGCAAAATGTCAAGACCGGATACATTTTTGTGAGTGTCCCAAACCAGATAAGTCAGAACCTGGATTTCCAAAGTCATATGTCATGGTCTTTTTTATATTCAATGATTTTAGGAGAGATGTGATTGGTTTTTTTTAAAATACTAGTGGTATTGTTGACCATCACTGCTTAAACTTTCCTTTCGAAACGCATATGGAAATAAAATAGCAATTTTTTAATGGCCCATCAATATGAACATTTCGCACAAATTTGGTTGTATAGAAAGAATATTTATAGAGAAATGAAAACCCACTTACCCAAACAGACAAAGATCTGTCTTTACTGCCAATAGCACAACAAGTGTACTGTGGTTGCTGAAATAAAATATTTTCACAATTAAATGCATTATATAGAGTGGAAAAGGATATGGTGTTTATCGCCACTTTCAACATAATTAACGATATAACTGAAATATTGTTGAAAATGGCGTTAAACTCCATAAACACTATTTCAGTTATATCGTGGCGGTCAGTTTTATTGGAAGAGGAAACCGGAATAACCAGAAAAAACCACCGACCTGTCGCAAGTCACTGACAAACTTTATCACATAACGTTGTATCGAGTACACTTCACCATGTGCAGAGTTCAAAAACACAACTTTAGTAGTGATAGAAACTGATTGCATAGGTAGTTGTAAAACAAACTACCATACGATCACGACTTCCCC
The DNA here is from genome assembly GCA_002080005.1 of Gigantidas platifrons. Taxonomy (NCBI): domain Eukaryota; kingdom Metazoa; phylum Mollusca; class Bivalvia; order Mytilida; family Modiolidae; genus Gigantidas; species Gigantidas platifrons. The sequence goes on from MJUT01023840.1 coordinate 489,944, forward strand.
TGCATTATATACATGTATGTATTTAGTTTTCAGTGTAAATAAAATATAATTTATTAAAAAAAAAAATTTAGTATATAAAACAAATTATATATACCTGTTCAGTACCCTTTGTCCTACTGGCAAAAATTTTGGGATTAAATCTCTGAAATAATAAAAATAACACAAATATAATTTTCAAACAATGAAATTAATAGATATTTATGGAGCTAAAACTAATTTTTTTTCATAAAAGTTGAATGAACTATCATGTCAAATTGACCGAGTGATTTTGTTTAACGACAAGTGAACAAATTTTCACCTATATATAATTGAACGATCAAGTTACATTTGATGAGATGATGATGATGTCCATTTAGTACTAGACCAACATGCTTAGTTGAGATTTGTATAAGTACTAGCTCAATGAATCAACAATCTTCAGGTCGACATGTCACTTAACTCTGAAACATTTATCCTAATTCTGAGTTAACTAGTCTTTGCTCTTACTCCTTAATGCTGTACACTTGGTGGAGAACCAGCAGATACCAATTTTGCTGAGGTCTGAACTGATCAGGGCTAGAACACATGATCTACCACACTCGATGATAGTATGCTAACCATTACACCAAAGATAAGGTGTCATTTCAAATTTGACTGACATAAAAAAGTGATAAGGAAAATTAGAAGTTTTTAAGGATATTTTCACAAGTATTGAAAACAGCAGTAAAATTTGTATGTTTGATAAATTGATAAAAAGATAAATTGTATGTACAATCAAGAGTTGAACATAAAAAACCTTCCATTCCTCAATAAAAAGTGTAAGATGAGAGGTGATTGTTTGCTTTGATGATATTGGTGGATTTGATGATCATAAGATGAGAGGTGATTGTTTGCTTTGATGATATTGGTGGATTTGTTGACCATCAGTTTAAACTTTCTTTTCATAACAGTATCAAAATGTACATACAACAACGGTAATAGCTTTTCTGTGTCCAACAAAATCTAGTGTTGCTTTCCAACCATCTCTTTCAATGATCTGTGCTGTAGGACCAGAATTATTCATGGCATGGGCAGACACAATGTATGCACCATCTGGTGACCAATTTAGTCGTAGAACATGAGTTGTACCTCCACACTGAAATAAAAAAAGAGGCGATATAAAAATAAACATGAGGTGGTTTCTCCAAACAAACTTAAAACAAACCAGAATTTAAGTCTGAAATTTTATTTATAGAAATTGAGACCCATTGTGGTTGATAAATGAGAAATATTAGAAAGTTTTCTCCCTTTAAGTATAGAGATAAATGGCAACCAAAGATGGCATTTTAAAATCACTTCAATGGGTGGTAGGTATAAAAAAAATTAACTTAAAATTGCCACAATAGTTGGTCACCATCCTCGGTCATCACATTTTCAAAGTGCAATTCCTTGAGTAATATGTATGTTAAATGGTAACAGCCTTAAGGTAAGGTAAAGATATATATAACATGTAACATTTCACATATTCAAACAAAAATGTGTGGGGAACATTTTTTTTTAATAAATATACATTTCATTTACAAACCTCTTGGAATGGTTTTGTTATAGATTTCTCTTCCTGCCAATCTCTAGTTCTCCATATTCTTACACTCTTATCATCAGCCTTGAATAAAAATGCAAATCAAATAGAATTGCAAACAAACAAACATGATACATGTATGCTACATTGTACAAATAGTTTTCCTCTTTATTGTTTAAATTTTGAGGTGAGTAATTGCTGTTAAATGCCAAGTGAGATATTTTTCTGCTACGTCATGGCGAGTACAAGATTCCTTTCAATGAGATAATGATGATATTCTATTTGTATTAGACCGGCAGGGTTTCTGCTATGCTCAGACATGTTCAGGACAATTGTCCTAAAACCAGCATTTCCTATCAGTCATGCCTTAATAATGTAACTTAAAAAAATCTCCTATAAGTTTTAAAAATTGCCCCAATCTGAAACCATGAGACCAACATCCTCTGCTGGATTTTTTTTCATAGTGCTACCTCACTGAAACAACAGTTTGTGTGTAGACATATAGCTCCACTCTTAATTCTGAGCCAACCAGTTTTTGCTATTACTCCTTAATGCTCCATGCTTGATAGAAGGAGCAAATACCAATTTCATAGTTTTTGATTTGACCCAACCTTATGTGTTGCATTTAACGTTGATTTAAAGTTTCGCTTGCTCTCCATTATTGAACATAATTTACCTGTGATGCTAGATATTTGCCTACTGGATCCCAAGTAACACCTTTTACTAGCCCACTGTGTCCTTTTAATACTGCTAATTGTTCTGTAAATAGGTTAAAGGTCAACAATGACACTTAAGGCCATAAAAGGTTTTAATTTTTATACCAAGCAAGAGGCTCAGCCGAACCTGTATACCTTGCATGATTATTCATGCAGTTTTTTTTATCAATCAAGTTTAGTGTTTGAGAAATGTTATTTTACTCAATTTCACATAGTATGTTAAACTTTAACCAATCAAAAATCAGACTTAAAATAAGAATTTTGTTTTTTATGTTGGTCACCTCATATCTTGAAATGGTGCTCCCTTTGACCCTTTTTATGTTTTAAACCATAAAAGCTAGGTCAAACCTATCAAAATCAAGATAGAAGTTATTGCTAAATTTAATGGTTCAATTCTCCAATGTTATGTCCAGAAAGTATAAAATGTTTATTGGATTAGATTCATATTTATCAGGACTTGCATTATTCCCTTGAAAAACTGTAACCAATAAATTCAAATGAAACGAATTCTCATTATTGAATGTACAAAATTATCTAATGATAATTTTTCTAAGAAAATCCCTTATTAAAAACAATAAAACAAATCTTAGATGTAAATGATAAATAAACAAAAATATTGAACATCCTTACCAGGAAATTTATCTGCATTCCACACCACAATACAATTATCAACACTACAGGATGCTAACCAACTGTCATTTGCTGACCAGGCTAAATCTAATACATCTACAATGAAACAATATATTATCAACACTACACATTGCTGGTCAAATTAAACAACATATTATCAACACTATACAATACTAGTCAAATGAAACAACATATTATTAACACTACACATTGCTGGTCAAATGAAACAATTTTCATCAACACTATAAAATGCTGGTCAAATTAAACAACATATTATCAACACTATACAATACTAGTCAAATGAAACAACATATTATCCACACTACACATTGCTGGTCAAATAAAACAACATATTATCAACACTATGCAATACCGGTCAAATTAAACAACATATTATCAACACTATAAAATGCTAATCAACTGCCATATCATTTATTGCACAATACTATTAAAATAGGAATGTCATCATCATTATCACTGTTAACCCCATTTGTTTTACTTTGTAACTTCATAAAACTTGGACAGAAGATTCTTTATTGAAATACTTTTTTTCTGTTTCAGCTGAGAATTTAACTATGTTTTAAGGTGCAAAAATTATAAAGTTAAAGTTTATTTAATCTTGAATAAATTTATCAAATCTTAATATAATTTTATGAAACTTGGACAGACTCCAAATATTGCATCTACATGCAGGGTTTCCGCTGGCGTGCGCCATTTGCGCATTTGGCGAAAAATCTATGATTTTGGCGATAGAATATTTACTTTGGCTCAAAAATGTGGCGCAAAAGATTTCAAATGTTCATCGTCTGTTGTGGCGGTCATTTTCTAGTTCGTTACTTCGGAACGCCCATAACGCTATTCGGAAAGCTTCGAATGTTACCCATGAACTGATCAAGTGACAGAAAATCGATAATCAGCTGTTCGTAATGTTTATCTGTTGATAGGATAATTAACTTGTAAAATACATAAAAGATAAGTCAAACAAAGGTGTTAATTAATGGTCTCGGGTGAATGACTTCTCTCTGTCAGTTCGTAAATTGTTTTCATATAATTTTAAGAAACTTGTCATTTATTTTAGCACTATCGTTTTAAACGCATCGAAATTTTTAACTCATTTTACGTTTTTAAAATAGAAGCTTAGGAGGTGGTCATCACGAAAGCAGAGGAAAATTTGCTCAGTTTTAAAAAAAATAGAACAGTTTTTACAGTCTGTATTTTTTCTTTCTTGCCTTTTATGGTTATGATAGTAACTTAAACAACAGAGTGTTATATCGTATTTTTTATCTACTTGTCTTTTATGGTTGTAATAGTAACTGAAACATTATTGTGCTATTGTATTTCAAAAAGTACATGTACCCTTATATTGTTTTAACATGTATGCAGTAAGAAAATAAATAAATGATTAATATTTATGTGCATTTTTAGTGCCAAACATTTTTGAAGTATTTATGGCTCAAAATATTTTTAAGTGGCTCAAAAATTTAGTTTTTGGCTCAAGTGTTGGCTCAAAAAAAATTCAACCCAGAGGAAACCCTGTCTACATGCATTACATAAATTTTGGAAACATTTATTTTCCTATTTATGAAGAGAATATGCACATATTTTTTGTATCATACTGTATTAGGTAATGTACAAAAATGTAAGTTGACTGGAATGCTATGTTTTTTTGGAACTAGAATACTTTTACAAATTTTGAATTAAAGCTACTTTAGCCTAAAGAACTTAAATACAAAGTTTAAATATAATGCTTCACAGCCCTCCCCCCCCCCCATTTGGTATAGAAGATGAACTTTGTTTCTCTTTGTGTTCAATGTTATGGGGGGACTGTAGGGATAGTTGTCATTTTACTCATTTATCGACAACAATTGCTACTTGTTTTTATTTATTTTGGTGTGCAAATTCTGTAATTTATGTATAATACACTTCAATATTATTGTATACCTCCAGCATGCCCCCTCAAGGTCATCGATGGCCTCCATTGTTCTTGATTTTTCGTATTTGATCCAAACATAGTTGAAGTTCCACCATATCTACAATTAATTATCAATACAAAATAAATACAATTTTTGAGTGTGTAAATTATACATTGATATTTTCAGTTCAACTTTCTAGGAACAGATTTCTGATTTTTAATTAATATCAATTTAAAGCAGTGTTTTATAAACCTTTTTGCTTATTTCCCTTGATTAATTTTGCAATTTTCTCAGAAAAAAAAATCCTCTGCACCAAATTGCATCAAAGTGATAGGGATGCCTATAAATAGTTTTTGTCGACAGAAGATCGGCGTTGTTGGGGGGATTTATGCGCTCTGCTGCAGCTTTTTCATATTCATCTTGGAGTGTGATTTGTTGAGGACTCTACTGTGACTGGGAAATGTAGAACAGCAATAAATGAACAACTGTGAGAAAAACAAACCACATTCAAAATGTTTTATCACTGCAAGATTGAAATTTAGAAATTTTGACATTTAAAATCAATATACACAACAGACCACTCTGACAGACAATTAGAAGTCTCATTTAAATAAAGTTCATACTTTTACATACAGAAGTTTTGCGTTTTGAATTCAAACCCCGCTCAGACGAGATGCACTCGATATAACATTATGTCATAAACCTTGTCAGTGATTTGCGACAAGTCAGTAGTTTTCTCCGGGTACTCCGGTTTCTTCGACCAATAAAACTAACGGCCACAATATAACTGAAATATTTTTGAAAGTGGTGTTAATCACCATAACCCTAATCCCTATTCAAAATGTTTTATCATTTCAAGGCTAAAATGTAACATTGAATTTTGACATTTAAGTCAATATCCAGAACAGCTAAACTTGGCTTACAGTTAGAAGTCTCATTTAAATAAAGTTCATACTTTTACATACAGAAGTTTTAGAGGTTTCACTGTTCTTACCTTATTTGCCATATCATAATAAGTTTATCATCACCTGCTGAGGCTAAATACTTCCCATTGTTTGACCACCTTACACAATTAACACAAGCTGAAATCAAATAAAATCAGTTTTTATTGATAAAATTGCACAATTTTGTTCCGCTTGTCGTAATCACAGTCCTGTCTTTTCCTCTTTTAGGACTTTTTACCAGGTTTGTAACAAGAGTAACACGACAGGTGCCAGTAGTGTAGCATGAACTGCTTTACCTGACGGAAGCACCTGAGTTCTCCCCCAGTTTTTAGTGGGGGTACATGTCGTTCATGTCATAACATGATTAATTCCATGATGTGGAGTCTGCTATGATTTTAACATTAAAACGATGTTTGATACTTTTGCACTCCCATTTGTTTTGTTCAGAGTTTTATTTATGTAAATTTGTACTTCCTTATGTACTCTGGTGTCCAATATCATTTCCATATCACATAATTTTGATGTCGTTTGACAATAGCACAAAATGTGCCACTAGCTAACCTTCCGGAGCACCCGAGTTCACCCTCTTTTTTGTTGGGTTAGTGTTTTCTTTGTAGTGTTTTGTAGATCGTTGTTTGTCCTTTTTTCTTTTGGTCATTGTATTGTCTGTCATTCGACTTACAGTTTCTGATTACACCTTTGGTATCTTTCAACTTTTTTATCTTGATTATTACATGAACATGCTACTATTCTAGCAATTAGAGCGAGTGATTGTAGTTCAATACCAAATCAGCAATATTCTAACTTCGTCATGTCGAGAACAAGCTGTATTCGATAAGGTGATGACGGCTTTGTGCTAGACCAACACGCTTACTAGTTGGAACTTTACAGTGCTAGCTGAATGAAACAATAGCCCACGGGTAGACAAATTGCTCCACTCAGACACATTATCCCAATTCCGACCAAACCAATCTTTGGTCTTACTCTTAATGCTCAACTCAGAGGCAGCAATTACCACAGTCTTTGGGTTAACTTGACCGCTATTGAATCCACGATATACCACACTCGAGACGAACATGCTAAGTATTACACCACTAATGCTGTCTATTAACAGTAAATGAAATGTACATTTACTTCTAAAGAAGTAGGGGCCGACATGATCATATGGCAATTGGATTTACAACTACCTGTGTAATCAGTGCCTATCAACACTAAAGTTGTGAGTTCGAATACCGCTCATGGTGAGGTGTATTCGATACAACATTATGTGATAAAGTTTCTCAGTGACTTGCGACAGATCAGGCAATTTTCTCCAGGTACTCCGGTTTCCTCCACCAATAAAACTGACCGTCACGATAAATGAAATATTGTTGAAAGTGG
>MJUT01023840.1:497106-510306 GCA_002080005.1 Gigantidas platifrons
ATATTGTGTTTCTTTATGGATAAATTAATAATCTTTTTTCAAACATTAGAATAATTAGAGCGAGTGAGTGATTGTTGTTTAATGCCAATTCAGCAATTTTTCAGCCATATCATTGCGAGAACAAGTTAATTTTCAATGAGATGATGATGAGGTCCGCTTTGTTCTAGACCAGCATGCTGAGTTGGATTTTTATAGTGCTAGCTTACTGACACAACAGTCCACGGATAGACATGTCGCTGCACTCGGACACATTATCCTGATACAGAGTCAACCAGTCTTTGCTCTTTCTACTTAATGCTACGTGCTTAGCGGAGAAGCAGCAAATACCAATTTTATAGTCTTTGGTTTGACCCGAATGGGGCTCAAACCCACGATCCACCGCACTCGAAGCGAGCACGCTATTAACCATTACGCCACCAATGCAGTTAGAATAATTAGACGGTGTATTACCAATATGGTTATCCATTTGACAGATGATCCTTGGTACATTTTTATCTGTTTCATCAACCTCGTTTCTGACAGGGGCTGTGTTCCAAATTACGACCTTTCCTGTATCAACACCTGAAAAATTAAAAAATAAATATCATGTGATATGTACATTATAATATTGAAACTGATATCTACCATCTTTTGATACATGCACAATTTATAGCTAAGAAGATTTTGTTATCTATAAATCAGAACAAACAATTGCAGCCTTCAAAATGTTAAATAAAGTACATTTTGTAATTACTGTATCCAATAGAACAAAACATATTGTTTAATTACTTAAAATAACATCTTTTCATACTAGAAAAATATTGCCAAACAATTTTTTTTTCTACACTGGTGGAAATCTTTGAAAATTTAATTATTTTAAAGAATTCCAAAACAATTTAGTGATTGGAAACACACAAACCTTGTCCTCCAGTAGCAAATCTGGACCCATCTGGATGAAGGTCAATGGAGAATATTGGTCTGCCTGTCAAATAAAAAGTTACAAAATGTTAAAATCCAACAGCCATTATAAGAACAATAACCTAACATGATGGTGTTGGGCATGGGTTAGAGTTATGGTGTTTAATGCCACATAATTTTCAACAAAATTTCAATTATATAGTGGCAGTCAGTTTTATTGGTGGAGGAAACCAGAGGAAACCAGAGTACCTGAAGAAAACAACTAACCTGCCGCAAGCCACTTACAAACTTTATCACATAACATGGTATCGATTACACATTTCCTGAGCTGGGTTCTGACTTGCAATGTTCATGGCAATAGGCCCAATGGCATTGTGAGCAACTACATATAACCGGGTAAATATTTGTTTAGATTCTAATTATTATATGCAAGTGAAAGCGAGCTCTTTATGGCATACAATGTGTACTTAGGATTTTTTGACAAACACGGCTTCACATACTGGTGGATAACATTTTTTTTGCACATTGTAAAATCGTTCCGTGTAGCACACTTACACACTCAAATAATGAAGATCTTCTTAACATAAAGTGCAAAGGTGATCCTAAATCTTGTACCCTCTCTCGTACGTCCGATACCACTGAAACCCGGAACCCGTCTGTAATAAGTCATTTTGTTAGCTTGTTCTACTTATATTGATATTTGTTAATTTATTAAATCTCTTCTGACATACTGACAAGAATTGTTTTTCTGTGCGCTAACTTTTGAGATTTTGTAAAGAACGAGAGTACGATTGAATGAGACTAGATTTGGCCCTAAATAAGTCGTCCCCAATATCTCGGCCCAAAAAATCTCAACACTTTTTTTATGCACTGGATGAGCGTGAAATTGGCAGATAATTTTCAGATTCGCAAGCATTCATGGCCGTGCCTGTTTCATATTATAAATTAAACTGAGATCTTGGACATGGCAACTCTAAACATGCAATGAAGTGGATTTGTGGGACAACTGTATCCCAAACACCAACTTCATTCTGTAGATTGAAGGTTCAAGTCTATATACCATCAAGCATATTGCACAACATTATTACAAAATACAGTAACATGTAGATACGATAACGTAACCCTCATTCCGCTTGTGCTCCATTTAGGGTTACGAATCGATCTCATTCAACGTATGGGAGCAAATTTAAATTTTCGTTCCGTCAATATTTCAACTTTCTTTTTGCATATCTGGTCATATCTTATTATTCCCAACAATTTTTAAGTAATGGTGATACGAAATAAGTGTTACAATCCCTGTTTCTATCTTCAAGACCGGTTTCGTATTTGAAAATTGCTACTTGTCCGCCAATACACCTCGCGATGGGCGGAGCCTATCCATATATGGAAACTGTTACTATGAAAAAGTCGATTTTACTATAAAATTGATCCAAATAAGGATATCTCAAAAACGAGGCAAGAGCACGTGAACTAGCAACTTGTAAACAAAATGTCAGACAGAAAGAAGATTTCATGCATTCAAATTTTCAGATGGATATAAGTCTACCATGGATTGCTGCAGCGATTATTTAACACCTCAAGGTTTACCTAAATATATTTATCTTTTACCTACGTTAATTTTTCCAACCACTTACAACGGAATTAGGACAAAAAAACGCCCGGTGCTCCCATAAGTTGAATGGGATCGATTCGTAACCCTAAATGGAGCACAAGCGGAATGAGGGTTACCTTATCGTATCTAAGTAACATGCACTTCCAAACAAAAGTTTCCTACAACGAAATTGTCAATGAATGAACCCCATCTGACATTTTCTATTTTCCTTGCTAGATGTTGGTAAAATAGAAGTGTTATAGGTTTCGTTATATTTATGGAATAAAATGTCATAAAACGTGTGATTTTAATTTCAACAACCCACATTGACATTTTGGTTTTTTGTTATGCAAAACAAAACCCCGGTAAAGCTGTAGTTCTCTGAAAAATAACTTGCCATCATGGTGTACCCAACCCGGTTTTGTTAACCGCATTATGTAGTGTTGCTATGATGTGATGAAATCTTTGAAGACATTGCATGTAAAGGTAAAAATCAAAATATCCTCATTATGAGCATTTTCATTTTCAACTCCCCGCCATTTTGATACAGCTGTTCACGTTTATTTCGAGAGTTACACGGGAGAGTTTATTTTTGACGTACTTCCGGTTCTATTTATAACTTTTGGGAATTCTAATCGTCAAATTGATACCGGTAAGCGTCAAAATTTCCGAATTTACCTAGGTGGTACTAGAAATTAACTCAATTGGTATATGGCTATCACACATACTCCTCTTCTGAAAAAAAAATACCTCAACAAACTCTTACGAAACTTTAAAGCAAACAAAACTAATTTGAATTTTCACATTGTGAACTTTCCATTTCTTCTTCTTCCGGGTATAGTGCATAACCAATAAAGTATTCTCGCACTTTTGGGTGGGGGTGACGTCTATGTACAGTGCAGGTTAAAAAGATAAAAACAGTTGAAAAATTTAGATGAGATTTACCCTAGACAGCTGAGCCTTGAAGCTGTCTTGGGTGTCTGTTTCCACCACACTTCCAGGTAGTTGGTTCCAGAGGCGTATGGCTTGTGGGAAGAATGATGTCCTGTACACTACATAGTCCTCGTGTGTGGTACCAGGAATCGTAGTGAATAGCCTCTGGTTCGAAGAGAGGTGCGGTTGAGGTGGTGCTCCGCTGGTATGTCAACATGGTTGTACACTATGCGGTACATAATCACTGTCTGGGCATATCACGACTCGTCTGCTTTGTAGTAACTGCCACTGGAGTTGCTGTAGCATGACTGTGACACTGCTTGTGCGCTGGTAACCTCCAGTGGCAAACCTGGAAGCTCGACGTTGTACTGCCTCAACCTTCATTTTGTTGATGCTGTCTTTTTTGCTAGGGCCCCATATGCTGCATGCATATTCTAGGGTAGGTCGTACTAAGGTGGCATAGCACTGTGCCTTGATGGTAGTTGGGCAACGGCTCACATTACGTCCTAAGAAGGTTAAGGTGGAGTTTGCCTTCTTGGTAATCTTATCAATGTGGCTATCCCAGCTTAAACTCTTGTGTATATTTAGCCCTAGGTATTTGGCTGAATTGTTTGCTTCAATATCTGGCCATGGACGGTATATTCACAATGGATAGGAGATTTCCTATTTGTTGCTATGAGCACCTCGCCTTTGTCGGGGTTAAATCTCATTTATATAAACCAGTTGTTTTCCCGCTGTTGGAAGTTGTCCAAGTCTCTCTGTAGAATGGCCTGATCCTCTGTGGTTCTGATCCTTATATACAGAAGACAGTCATCTGCAAACAGTCATGTGGTTGATGAGACGACAGATGGCAGGTCGTTAATAAAAAATAGGAACAAGAGAGGTCCCAAGACGGTGCCCTTGGGGGACTCCTGAAGAAACAGTTGTGGCAGCTGATGATTGGCCATCAAGTACTATACATGTTCAGGTTTCTCTATATATCCACAAAAGAATTGAAGTCCTCTATCTTATCATTTCTACATAGCGAAGAATTTCTTTAACATCACTTACTGTTAAAAAAAACGGCAAATGTTCATATACATGTATATCGTTCAGTCATTATTTAATTTGATCAAACAATATTTTTTTCTTCAGAAAATCTGATAACTCCACTTCTATAAATCTTCAGAAAAAAATTCTTTAAAAACCAGTTTTCAAATCAACAATGTTTTTTCTGGATGTATATACGAACTCACAATTAATTTCAAAAATTTTGCTCCATTATTAAAAAAAAGTTACCCATTAGGTACAATGTATCTATGTTAATTATATTTTCTGAAATGTAAAAATCTGCCTGGAATGAGTACAAATAGTGTAAAAGCCCAACCATCAAAACAAAATAACAGACATGTGCTTTCACCAGATATTTCATTGTACCAAGTGACATAGGACATTTAAATATTAAAACACTACTCATCAATTGCATTGACCATTCAGGATACAGTCAATTGTTATTGATGTCCTTTAATATTTTAATGTCCTATGTCACATGGTACAGTCTGTTATTTGGACTAAATCCATCCAGATTTTTACTCTTCAGAAAATATAATTAACATAGAGACCTAATGGGTAACTTTTTTAATAATGGATCAAATTTTTTTTTTAATTAATTGTCAATTGAAGTACGTATATATCTAGAAAAAAATGTTGATTTGAAAGCTGGATTTAAATAAAGTTTTTTCATGGTCGATTTCAAGGTGAAGGTCAGGTAAGAAGCAGAGTAGTATCCTTAACTTCAAGCTCATGTGGATAGATGCGATGCAGATAATAATCGAATCGAGAATTGGTAAAGGTTTTGAAGTAGTTCGATATTTCTGATAGATCGTTACAAAGTTTACCATTCACGGTTAACACGATACTTGATTTTTTCCCTTTGTTTAGTTCTATTTCGAAGGAATTTAATTGCTACCACAGTTTCTGGGGAGGGGTGTGCGGGGCTTTTGATTCCGATCTTACCAGATGTATATTTGTTACAAAATTTGTTAACACGTATTTAAGATGTGTATGCAAATTCTAAATATAAATTAGGGCTATATAGGTGATAGTTTGCGCACTTGACCGTACAATTTCTTTCCCCACTTCCACGAATTCCCCTGTTTGTGTACAGTGTTTATAGTTGGCATGCAAATAATTAATTTACAACTTTCGAAACAGTAGACTATTTTTATTTATCAAGTGTTTGGTTAAATACAGGATTTTAAACATACGAATAGTTTCTACTTTTATTTTTCATATTGTTTATAATTACTACGATAATTAACAGTCATAAACGGGTTGTGATATGAAATAATTCACGGAAATAGTCTGATCATTTACACGCTTTATGGTTATCATTGGGTTATATGAAATCGTTTTGATGATGCACTTTTGGAATCGTCTTTATAAAATGGTATAGTCCAAAATAGGGTATATAAACGCTTGTCGTAGCACGTCTGGTCACATTGCGTTGCTCTATTGGGCAACATGTTTGATCATTAATAAAGATAAAAAAAAACATGTTTGATCAATAGTTTAAAATAAAATAAAAAAGTTTAAGCAATACTATTATTCGCTCTTGATTACTTGATTAGCAGATTCACGCACAGGTTGAATTGACTGTAGTTACGTGCGTCAAAACGCACAAGTTGAATTAGCTATAGTCGCGTGCGTAAACGCACAGGACTGACGCACAGGTTGAATTAACTATAGTGGCGTCCGAAAACGTACAGGACTGACACACAAGTGCTGAAAAACGCACAGGTTAAATAAACTATAGTGGCGTGCGTTAACGCACAGGACTGACGCACAAGTGCTGTTAAAACGCACAGGCTGAATTAACTATAGTGGCATGCGTAAAACGCACAGGTTGATCTAGTAATAGGTGTGTGCGTTCAAAACGCCCAGGCTGAACCCGTAATAGGTATGTGCGTAAAACGCACAGGTTAAACTGGCAATAGGTGCGAGGGTAAATCGCACAGGTTGAAACAGTAATTGGTGCGTGCGTAAAATGCACAGGTCTGACGCACAGGTGCTGAAAACGCACAGGTTAAACTAATATTAGGTGCGTGCCTAAAACGCACAGGTCCGACGCACGGGTGCCGAAAGCGCACTACATTGTCCATAGGTTTAACTGTATAAGCTAAATACACGATATACAGAGCGGATTACGCCAGTGACGTGCAACTCCCTGCACGTTGCATAATTTTTGGTGGCAGCGGTGGGATTCAACGGACACAAATTACGATGGACGACATTGAAAATCTTGAAGCGCAGATCAGTTATTTGCAAGGAGATATTGGACAAAGACTTCAATTACTACACGATAGTCAGAATACAGTGCAGTTTAGACAGTCAACCCAAGGCCTGTTGACAGCGAGACGGAACGCAGTGATTCTGGGATCGTAACTACAAAAAGTCAGAAGTTTCAGCAAACAGCACAAAGTAGAACTGAGGGGATAATAGAAGACGAAACCAGGCAACAAACAACGCCGCACGGAGGCGCAAGGCCAAAGGCTACGCAAATGAACACGGCGTCGTTATTTGCCTAAATGAGAGATGATAATGATATCATGTCCCCAATTGTGCAACCCAGGAGTATGACACAGGATAATAAAGTAACATTCTCTGATGATGTCAAGAAGGACAACAAGAAAATAAAAAGTTACAACCGAAGTATAAAGCTGGCTAACTATGACGGCACAGGCGAATGGCGTGATTACAAATCTCATTTTGACGCATGTGCGAAAATAAATGACTGGGATAATGAAGAGAAAGGTTATTCTTGGCATCTGCATTGCATGGCCAGGCGCAATGCGTACTTGGAGACTTGCCATCATACCGCCAGGTACACTATACCAGCTTAGTAGAAGCATTAGAAGAACGGTTTGCGCGCAAAATCAGATGGATCTTTACAGAGTGCAACTTAAAGAAAGACGACAAAAGGATAGCGAGACTTTACCGGAGCTGGGTCAAACTATTCGGTGCTTGGTGAATAAAGCGTATCCTAAGGCCCCAGCTGAAGTCAGAGCAACGCTTTCTACCGAACATTTTCTTGACGCACTGGTAAATTCGGAAATGAGGATAAGAACTAAGCAGTCCCGTTCTGCTAATTTAAACCATACTATATGTCTAGCGATAGAACTTAACGCACTTTTCAAGGCTGAAAAGAAGAATGAATTTGGATGTGCACATCTCAGGGGCGCAACTGGCACAGATGAAACGAAAAGTTACAGGGACAACAAGGAGGATAAATTGTTAGAGATGACACAGGCGTTTAATAAGAAGCTTGTCGATTTGCAGAAAGACTTAGAAAAAGTTGAAAGAAATCAAGCTGGTACCCAACGAAACACCAGAATCCGTGACATCAAAAAGGATACTGAGTGTTTTAAATGTGGGCAAAAGGGTCACTGGAAAATGGAATGTAAAGAACAACGAAGGTGATCACAGACAGAGGAAACTCCAGTAAAATACGCAGCTAGACAACTGCGCGCACCAGAAGGAAAAGACATAGGCGTAACCAGAAACGCACATACTTGGGAGTTAATACTTCTAACAAGGAAGCAGGAATGTACATAGACTTGAAGATAAATGATGTTCCGGCTACATTTCTGGTTGATACTGGAGCGACAATTAGCTTGGTATCCAATAAGATATTTTACGCTCTGGATAAGTCAAAACGACAAGAAGTAAGACCATTAAGGCAAGCTATCGTTACTGCTGACGGAACCAATCTCAGCAGTATAGGACAATCTTTGTTTAACCTCAAGATGGGAAATCAGCAGTGTGGGATTGAAGCTGTAATTTCCGACTTAGCCATAGATGGAATTATGGGATTAAACTTCGTTCAAAGATATAATTGTTCGATTGATCTAATAAGTAATGTGTTATGCTTCTTTAACGAAGAACTGTCATTATATATTGAGGGTCAAATCGGATGTACACAGCAAGGAATAGAGATGATTGTGGACGGACATGTCCAGTGCGTTTCCAAACTACGCACATTCAGCAGATCTGCCTGTGATAAAGAACTGATTATCCACCAAATGGACCCGCAGGATGGCGAGTCATCAATGAATATACGACAGTTGCAAGAGAGAGATCAAGATTTAGAGAAAGCTCACAAGTGGTTGACTAGAAATAAACGACCACCGTTTTACAAAATTAGGAACCACGGATATGTAATTAAGTCATTATGGTCTCAATGAAATGATCTCAGATTAAGGAATGGAATACTGTATAGGGTATCTAAAGAAAATGGTGCATTGTGCGTTGTTATACCGTTTTGTGAAAAACAGAATATAATACAACAGAGCCATACTGATAAAACATCGGCTTATTTGGAAGTCAAAGAAACGTTGGCTAGAATCAAGCAAAAGTATTATTGGCCAGGAATACGAAAAGATGTTAGAGGGTATATGGTCGGATGTGAACCTTGCAGTAAACGCAAATGCTTATTGCAAAAGAATCGAGACCTGATGAAGAGACCGGCCCTGGGTTGTCCTGTGCGAAAATGAAATTCGCAGAAAGTATTTGAGAAGCGAGAGCAAGGGAGACAGCCCCCTGAATATTCAAATACCAAAAAAGTGATGAACGGAACGACTGAGGGTATGCCGACTTGGAATAGGGGGTTACTAAGCTTGTAAACCAACAAGATGAAATGTTGGTACATGATTCAGCCTGGACAGAATCTGATGTATCACGTAGACCAAGGAGAAACAGAAAGTCTCCTGTCTGGTTGCGTGCTTACGATCAGCATTGGTAAAATAAACCGTTTCTGTAGATAAATATGTAAATAGATATTGAAGATAAGGTATATCTTATGATTTTATTTGTGTACAGTTGTTTGTAAGTGACAAGTTATCTCTTGTGTTGGATGACGAGTATAGAGAAGCAGTCATCAACTTGTCATTGTTATAAATATGTGTCCGTCGGATGGGGACGTTAAATCCGAGGTCCCGTGTTCAGTTAGCGCCACGCTTGTGCACGTTAAAGATCCCTTCAGTAGCAGCAGTCTCTTCGGAGCTGTGTTCGATAAGAGTAGGCATCACTATGAAGCGCTACTTAGGAAAAATTACTTCTTATCGGTTTTTGATATGCTATATATATATCTTTTCCAGTGGCAGTTAAAATTATTTTCTGTGATTATTAGGTGGTTAAATTTGTTAATTGTTGTAGTAAATTTCTGTTACAGTTGTTCAGTTATAGGGTTATATGAATTTAGAATATGTTAGAGAATAGGAAAGTCTGTTTAAGTTTTGTATTAGGTAGAATGTCACATTATTGATAGTTATGAAGTTATCTTCTTAGTAGAAACTGATGGAACTCAGGACATGATGGTAGACTAAATGTCTACGAGCTGAAGTTCTGCCCAACCAGGGGTTGGAACATATTGGACTAGTGACCGATGGCGTTCGGCACTTACCGTTGATAGACATCGATGCCTTTCTCTATGGGATATGTCCAGCTGATGACAAAATTGTTGTTTTGCATGTTGATAGTGTTTGGGCCTGAAAAATGACCACAAGAATTCACACACTCAGTTGAAGCTTGAAGAGTAGGTAAATGCGAGGATGCATTTCTAGGAGGCGTGGGTATTGTGACAAAATTAGTTAACACGTATTTAAAATGCGTATGCAAATTCTAAAAATAAATTAGGGCTATATATAGGTGATAATTTGCGCACTTGACAGTATAATTTCTTTCCCGACTTCCACGAATTCCCCTGTTTGTGTACAGTGTTTTAATTGTTTAATATACACGGTTGGCATGCAAATAATTAATTTACAACTTTCGAAACAGTAGACCATTTTTATTTATCAAGTGGTTGGTTAAATATAGGATTTTAAACATACGAATAGTTTCTACTTTTATTTTCCATATTGCTTATAATTACTACGATAATTGATAGTCATAAACGGGTTGTGATGTGAAATAATGCACGAAAATAGTCCGATCATTTACACGCTTTATGGTTACCATTGGGTTATATGAAATCGTTTTGATGATGCAGACTTTTGGAATCGTCTGAATAAAATGGTATAGTCCAAAATAGGGTATATAAACGCTTGTCGCAGGATGTCTGGTCACTTTGCGTTGTTCTGTTGAGCAACATGTTTGGTCAATAGCCTAAGCGATACTATTATTCGCTCTTGGTTACTTGATTAGCAGATTTACGCACAGGTTGAATTGACTATAGTTGCGTGCGTCAAAACGCACAGGACTGACGCACAAGTTGAATTAGCAACAGTGGTGTGCGTAAGCGCACAGGACTGATGCACAGGTTGCATTAACTATAGTGGCGTGCGTAAGCGCACAGGATCGACGCACAAGTGCTGAAAAACGCACAGGTTGAAGTAGCTATAGTGGCTTGTGTATACGCACAGGAATGACGCACAAGTGCTGAAAAACGCACAGGTTGAATTAACTATAGTGGCGGCGTGCGTAAACACACAGGACTGACGCACAAGTGCTGTTAAAACGCACAGGTTGAATTAACTACAGTGGCGTGCGTAAAACGCACAGGACTGACGCACTAGTGCTGTTAAAATGCACAGGTTGAATTAACTATAGTGGCGTGCGTAAAACGGACAGGCCCGACGCACAGGTTGATCTAGTAATAGGCGCGTGCGTCCAAAGCGCACAGGTCTGACGCACGGGTGCTGAAAACGCACAGATTAAACTAATATTAGGTGCGTGCGTAAAACGCACAGGTCCGACGCACGGGTGCCGAAAGCGCACCACATTGTCCATAGGTTTAACTGTATAAGCTAAATACACGATATACAGAGCGTCACTTGAATCCAGAGGAGTAACTCTGGTACGAACCGGATTACGCCAGTGACGTGCAACCCCCTGCATGTTACATATTAACCTTTTGCTTTATTAATATCCATGCACCTGTAATTTATTTCTGATTTTACAAGACAAAAAATCTCATAAAAATATTAATGTTTACTTTTTATTTTTATTTTATATACTAGTATTTATTGATAATATTCCGATTGCGTATATTTCCTGAGATTTCAGGCGCAGCCCAGAGTTCAGTGTTTTTCTACTAGATTCTAATGTCCTTGTGAGAAGCAATAGAGTCGAGAGTAGAATTGGAGAGTTAGAATCCCCTCCCCCACACACACACATTGTTGTAATTCGTTTAAATGTAGAGATGTTTCCAATTGTTATTACTTAGATTTTCTTTAAATTTTTCTTGTTGTAGTTTTTCATAGACAAAACTGTCACCATGTTGGATTATCACGCTTTTCTGTTATAATTTGTCTGCAGCAAAGTGACCATTTGGTCCAACAGGAAGGACACTTGAATCACTGATATATCCTTTGTAGTTACAAATGATGCATACCACAACTTCTGTTTTATCTTCACCTGATTCGCAGGATAAAGACGACAGATTACCTTTATGTGTCGCCTGGTCGTAGGGATGAGCCTCCTCCTACGTCTCTGGTATAAAAGAAAGACTGTCCCTTCTATGGCACCAGTAATTCACTCATCAGTTAAAGGTGGTTCTTTCAGAGAATCTATAGCTGAAAATGACAACTGGATTTCTTGAAATAATTTCCTCCGGATTATATGGTCTTCGTGCGTTTGCGAGAAAGGTCTAAAGTTTCGATAATCTTATACATGTATGATAACGTTTGTCTATGATTTACAAGAAGTAGACTGTTTTATCCGGGTATCCGGGTTTCCACCACTTATTAAACAGACTACCATTACAACAGGGCATAGTGCTGTTTCACATATTGGTATCCAATTTCAGTTAATAATACCAATATTTAAATAAAAATCTCAACCAGAACAGAAATGAAACATTCTGCGGTGGGTTAACTTTCATTCAGTAGAAGTAAAAAAAAAACAAAAAAACCAATCTGACCCTCATTAATATTTATCCGATAAAACCAGCTATGTAACAGAAGTAACGTCTTGGTGTCATTATTTTATGAGAGATTCCTGATGTTATTATCAAAGGAATTGTGAATTATCTTAGACGTGGTATTATGACGTTAGTAAATGAAAAACCAAAACAAAACCATTAAATCTCAAAGTCGTTATTTAGCTTGATAATTCCCCCATTACAAGTGAATCGTATTGATTTACGAGGTGTTCAAGGCTGATTTTAAACTACCTTAGAATAATATGAAAAACAAAGAATACCACACACCACTGACAAAAATTATAGAAACGGAGGGAAAATCGATAACCCTGACACATATAACACATGACCACTTATTTTCCTGGCTTGGTACAAGGCACTACGATATAAAAAGGTGACCGGGTTAAACTACATGTAGTTAATTTATCGCCGCAACCCCCTCCCTTTTTTATCAGTGAAATGACGCGGTCAGGGAAGTGTTTACCAGGTGTGAGTAAAATGTCAATCCTCACATATAAATGGATAAGTACAGTAGTGGTGTTGTAAAGAACAGGAGTTGTAATCTTGAAATTTATATCTTCGTGACACAGAAGGGCCCGGGTCACTCAATGAGTTAGGTAGTTGGATTACCTTACAACTCATACAAGCATATCACCAATACGGCGTGGGTTCGCGCCTGGCTTTGTAAATTACAAAAAGGGTGCAGTCGACTCGCTATCATCCGAACAGTAGTCAGTGTTTCCTCTGTTGGTGGACTATTAGTCCCCGAGGGTATCATCCGGCCAGTAGTCAGTGTTTCCTCTGTTGGTGGACTATTAGTCCCCGAGGGTATCATCCGGCCAGTAGTCAGTGTTTCCTCTGTTGGTGGACTATTCGTCCC
>MJUT01023857.1:1561-17182 GCA_002080005.1 Gigantidas platifrons
TCACCTCTAGTATGGTAGGCCGTGGGTTCATCAGTGGTGTAATGGTTAGTGTGCTCACCTCGAGTGTGGTAGGCCGTTGGTTCATCAGTGGTGTAATGGTTAGTGTGCTCATCTCTAGTGTGGTAGGCCGTGAGTTCATCGGTGGTGTAATGGTTAGTGTGCTCACCTCGAGTGTGGTAGGCTGTGGGTTCATCAGTGATGTAATGGTTAGTGTGCTCACCTATAGTGTGGTAGGTCGTGGGTTCATCAGTGGTGTAATGGTTAGTGTGCTCACCTCTAGTATGGTAGGCCGTGGGTTCATCAGTGGTGTAATGTTTAGTGTGCTCACCTCGAGTGTGGTAGGCCGTGGGTTCATCAGTGGTGTAATGGTTAGTGTGCTCACCTCTAGTGTGGTAGGTCGTGGGTTCATCAGTGGTGTAATGGTTAGTGTGCTCACCTCGAGTGTGGTAGGCCGTGGGTTCATCAGTGGTGTAATGGTTAGTGTGCTCACCTCTATTATTGTAGATTGTGGGTTCATCAGTGATGTAATGGTTAGTGTGCTCACCTCTAGTGTGGTAGGCGTGGGTTCATCAGTGGTGTAATGGTTAGTGTGCTCAACTCTAGTGTGGTAGGCCGTGGGTTCATCAGTGGTGTAATGGTTAGTGTGCTCACCTGTAGTGTGGTAGATCATGGGTTCATCAGTGGTGTAATGGTTAGTGCGCTCACCTCTAGTGTGGTAGGCCGTGGGTTCATCAGTGGTGTAATGGTTAGTGTGCTCACATCGAGTGTGGTAGGCCGTGGGTTCATCAGTGGTGTAATGGTTAGAGTGCTCACCTCGAGTGTGGTAGGCCGTGTGTTCATCAGTGGTGTAATGGTTAGTGTGCTCACCTCTAGTATGGTATGCCGTGAGTTGATCAGTGGTGTAATGGTTAGTGTGCTCACCTCGAGTGTGGTAGGCCGTGGGTTCATCAGTGGTGTAATGGTTAGTGTGCTCACCTTGAGTATGGTATTCTGTGGGTTCGAGCCATGGTCTGGTCTAACCAAAGACTTTGAAATTCGTATTTGCTATGTTGCTTCTTCTTATGGTAAAGGTGGATTCGATTTGTCATCTGGCAAACAACAAATGTCATGTCTTTAATATTGATAAATATTGTAGCTCTTGTGTATATGTGTTCAACTATTTATATAAATATATACAAATGTCTAAAATGGTTTGTAAAACAACACCAAGTACACAAAACAAAGTGATAAAGAGTTAAATCTTTGTTGAATGACAAAATTGTCGTCTAACGAAGGGACTTTTTCAATGTCTAATGTCAAGCCAAACAAAACTAGGAATTAAAACTAACAATCTTTCCATTCTTGCATGGACGTACTGTTAATTTTCTATTCAAATTAAATTGTGTCACCCCAAGAGACAAACAATCAAGAGGCAGTACACCAACACAACAGTTGCAATTTACGGTACACCAGTTGTTCATAACCTACAACTGTGTGTATAGATCTCGCTCAACTATTTCAACATTGATCTTTATACAGTAAAATGAAGATTCTTGTCATTTATGCAAGTTCTATGATAATGTTCCGCGTGTTTATTGATACACTGTTCCAATCTCCATGTCTTCGAGTGTATACAAATTGTGCTAATAGCATTTGAAATATGACTCCGACGGTGCAAGAGACATATGCTAAGTAAAGAACAATGTACATATAAGTGAACATATATCTAGAGATGAACTGAAAATATGAAAAACATACCTGGCTTCAGTTTTGTTGATCACCTTATAGTCAGATATGGTAATTTACGGTACCGCAACCACAAACTGTGGTATACACTGCCATTAATTTAGGTGTATGGGTTACACGGTTATAAATTGCATTTATAAATTTAGACTAGAGAATCGAGAACAATGATTACCTTGGTACAGGTAAAATAGTGGTGAGTGAAATGATTGTATGGACCCGAACCTCCCCTCTTAATGAAATGATGCCCTCATGCAAATGTTTTCAAAATAGGAGTAAAATGATGACCTTCACATATAATTGGGTGAACAGGGTAAAACATAGAGTGCTTTAACTTTATGCATAATATATTTACTTTAATACTTTACTTTTAATACTTTATTATTAAGCACAATTTCCACCCTAATTAGGGTCAATGGCTACATTGAATAGTCAACAATACATAAACATACAATGTACAACATATAAACAAATTCAATACACAATAGAACAAATGGAATCAAGTGCCCCCCTGTCCTCAGTTCCAATGACTGTTTAATGAAGGAGCCTAAAGATTTCACCTGCTTGATATTAGTCGGATTTAAAATAATTTCAAGTAGTTTGGTATTAATAGTATTGTCAAAGTCACTGAGAAAAGCTTTTCTTAAAGGTTCATTTAGCTTACAATTAAAAAAGAAATGGTTTTCGTCATCAAGAGTTTCACATTTATTGCACGTTCGTAAATGCCGAGGTATTTTTTTATATCGCCCCGTTTCAATTGCCAGAGAGTGGTCACTTAGTCTAAATTTACAAATGAATCTTCTCATTTTGAAATCTTGATATTTAAAGTAAAATTCCGACTTATTTTCAGATTTCAATGCTTTGAATAGAAAGAGTTTACTCTTATTATCTATCGCTTTAATTTATTATGAAGTATTTCTTCATAGTCTTAATATTTAGTATATTTTTGTAATATTTTTTACAAGAATTCTTTTTCATATCTTGATTTCCAAGGTCCATTTTATTTTCATTTCTTACATGGTTATAAATGCATGATTACCAAGAAAACATTCCTTTCTCATGGAGAGATTTAGAAAGAGAAAAACATTCTTTTAAAGTTTCAGGTGTATCAACTGCAAGTAATATATCTTCATGAAGTAAAGATTGAGTCTTTATGAGATTATCTATTGGGTTTTGAGTCTTTATGAGATTATCTATTGGGTATCTTCCCAACTCATATCTGGCTGAAAATTTGCTTGATCATTTTTTGATTCCAAGAATACATTTACAGAACTTATTATGTATCTTGTCGTAAGGAGTTTTTTCTATAAATTGCATTTGATCTACATTAAAGTTGTTCTTCTTAGCCCTTTCAGTAGCATTGAAGTATGGTGTATAAACATCCATATTCCATATTTCACAGTTATATGTTAGAATAGGACGTACAAGAGAATCAAAGAGATGTGTAGAAACATTTACAGGCAATTCATTTAGACTGCTTGTATAGCTTTTTATAGAATACATGACTTTAAGTGCCTTTTTTGACAGAGCTTCAGCACAAGAAATCAAATTTCCATTCTGTGTTATAACATTTCCAAGAAATTTAAATTCACTGATGTTTTCTAAATAGGTGTTTCTATAGCTAAATTTAGTATTATTTATGTTCTTTAAATTTATACCAAAAATCATAGTCTTAGTTTTATTGCAATTTACTGTTAGTTGCCATACCTTACAGTATAATGAAAATTTGTTCAGAATTCACTTCAAATGGTCCGCCATTTTACTGAACTCTAGAACTACACCATGTGATCAAAAATCGTGACGTATTTTGCTATTGTCTGTTTCGTAGTTCGAAATATGGATGTCAAATTATTTTATTACTTGTATCCTGACATCGACATCTCGAACTACGAAACAGACTATAGCAAAACACGTCACGATTTTTGATCATGTGGTGTAGTTCTAGAGTTCAGTAAAATGGCGGACCATTTAAAGTGAAGTTTGGATTATTTTGTCGGATATACGCTGTGAAAGGTAAGGAAATATCAATATTTTTGCAGATTTGAACTAGAAAATCTGTCTATATATGAAATCTTACCTGCACTTGATCTGACACAATCCGCCCATGCCAAAATATCCATCGGAATGCACCGCGGGGTCAAATTTAAAATTTCCAGAATATAGGGCTTGAAACGAGATTAGGATGAAGATACAGACACAAATTTCTTCGGAATCCTAATCTCAACGAGATTATTGTAGTGGTGGAGGAAGCCGGAGAGGACCACCGACCCTGGACAAGCCACTGATAAACTTTATTACTTGCGAGTCGAGTGTACCCTTTTTGTAATTTACAAAGCCAGGCGCAAACCCACGCCGTATTGGTAATAGGCTTGTATGAGTTGTTAGATCCAACGACCTTTTTTTCTTAATCTTTATTAGATCCAACGACCTAACTCATTGAGCCATCCGGGCCCCTTACAAGTTAATAAAAAGTACAAACCTGTTGATGCAAAACAAGCAAAGAAGGGACGAGTATGTAGAGGGGAAAGGACCCCAGGGTAAGTAACATTCTCTATCCAGAGTTGTCGTTCCTGCTACGCTACACAACATCTCTGTCAACGCTCATTTTACAAGATTCTTGTAAAATGTAGAAACAGTAAAAAAAAATCTATTTAAAATTGTTTTAATTATTGTAAATATCAATAAAGATGAAAATAAATCACTCATTTCAAATCAATTCTCTCTTAAAAATTGATTTTCCCCTCACTCCTTGGAGAACTATTTTGCGGAGGTAAAAATTAAAAAGTTAAAAACAATCACAAATAATTTTAAAGAGAGAATTGATTTGAAATGAGTGATTTATTTTCATATTTATTGATATGTACAATAATTAAAAGAATTTTAAGTACATTTTTTTACTGTTTCTAAATTTTACCAAAATCTTGTAAATTGGGCGTTGACAGATGTTGAGTAGCGTAGCAGGAACGACAACTCTGGATAGAGAATGGGTAAGTAACCGTTATTACAAATCTATCAGCACTGTTTAATTTATCATTCAAAATATAATACTATGAATTATACACTAGAACAGGTTTTTTGGCTATTGCCTAAATAACGGCATATTTTTTTCTTGACAAATACCACAGTTTTTACCCAGATAATGATTGTATCCTCTCGATCTTCAAAGTACTGATTGCTAAACATTTGGACGCTTCAGATACACTTAACTATGAAATTTTATTGACAGAGAAAATCAAGCGACTATACACTGCGTTTACAAGCGACTATCCACTACATACGGTATCTAATTGCCAACAAGCACCTATACACTGCAATTCGTGCATCACTATCTTTGGCCCAAACTTTCTCGGCATTGATACAACTTACAAAAATCTGTCTTTGCATAGTAGATATGAAAGGCTTTAAAAAAACGTATACATGTATTTCAATATCATAACATTTTCGAATATTTTGTAAAAAGCTTTCAAACAAGACAGGCACTCAAACTTTTTTTGACATTTTATCTTGCATTTGCAGCATTATTGCAGTGTTTCATGCATCAAATATACACATGGACCTTCGTATGGCAAATTAAAACTTTGGTTGCTTTGTATAAGCTAAAATCATTACAAAATCTTACATGAGGTAATATTTTTACAATCCTACAAGCGATGGATCGTCGCTATACACCATCACAAATATCGAAGTTGTTTATTTATTATACACTTCCGTTCCCACACTGTGTATGTTAGTCCGAGATTCCTCTGCCGTTCGACGACTATTTACACAAAACGTGGAAATGTGCCACGGCTGAGATGGGGAGAAAAATCCGCTGTTTTCATTATGGAGAGCGCTCTGACGTTCAACGACAACAGCAGATGTAAATAGTCGTCGAACGGCAGAGGAATCTCGGACTATGTGTATGCATACAACAAGAAGAATACTTTATTAAACCAATCAATTTCTGTTACAAGTATTATATATACCATGGATCTTACGAATGAACTTATTTAAACCAACTCATCCTTCGGATTCGTTGGTTTAAATAAGTTAATTCGTAACTCATCCTTCGGATTCGTTGGTTTAAATAAGTTAATTCGTAAGATCCATGGTATATATGGTTTGTAACAGAAATTACACGATTGACAAAAGGGTGTTCTCTTCGACGTCCGCGTTAACCATGGAATAACATGCAGAACTTTATGGCGGCCATGATTATAACATGTGGTCTAAGCAGCTCAGAAGAATAAACCAGTTTATGTGGCCTGGAAGGTCAAAATTGACTTTAAAACAAGCAAATATCAACCATAAGATGTTATTTATGCTAAAAAAAACATTACTAGTGTGTGAAATTATTGTTTAACACGGATAATGGCTGTAAATTCACCGGAACAAAAAAAGGGTAAGACAAATGGGGAGCACGGAATAAATTGTACACAAGGGGCTAATCAAGCAACTTTTAAATGCAGTGACAATAACTGACATATCATTAATTCTATGGAGAAGAGCTTTCATTGTAAGGTACTTCCAAACTATTGGAGAAAATAGTAATATACTTATAAAATGGACCGATTTCGATGAAAAGACGAAAGCAGTGACAATTAATGATGATAAAAAAAAACCTTTGTCTGGAAACCCCCTACCCCAAAACCAAACAAGACAACTGTAGCTATATCAATAAAGAGAAAAAAAACTACATGTATGTCTGTTTACGATATTTTATAGCACTAACACTATCTTAATACAAGGTGTGAAGACGAGTGAATGGGTACAATTTGAGTATGTTTCTATAAATAAAGCTGTGCAAAGTTTAATTGACAAGAGGTCAAAGGGAGATAACGCAGTAGCAGTAGATAAACAATTACGAGACGTCCCATTTAATGAACTCTTTATAAATGTTGAAAAAGAGGAAAACAAAATGGAAGACACTGATTCTTGTGACCAGACAACATCATCTGATAACGAAACAGAAAGCAATTCACCAAAAATGAACTCTGCAGATGAGGTTGATCTTCTCTCTGAAACACTTAAAACAGAGTCGGTGAAAAATAAGACAGATCAAAGAAATGATCTGTGGTAGTGGACGGTGAAACATCAAACTCCATTAGCGTTGAATCTGGTGTACCCCAGGGATCAGTTTTGGGCCCCAGCCTCTTCCTGTTTTACATTAATGATATGCCACAAGGACTATCATCAACCATTAGGCTCTTCGCTGATGATACCATTGTCTACTTGACAATTTCATCTGATACCGATGCACAGACACTCCAGTCAGACCTTGACAAACTAGGCATATGGGAACAAAAATGGAAAATGGAGTTCCATCCAGGGAAATGCAACATATTAACAATCAGCAAGAAAGCAAACCCTCTGAAATACCAATATAACCTCCATGGAAACATACTGGAATCAGTCAATAACGCTAAATATCTTGGCTGTCAAATTACATCTGACCTGCGTTGGAGTAACCACATCAACAACATCTGTGGAAAGGCGAACAGAACACTGGGATTCCTACGACGTAACCTGAACATCGGTTCCACGTCAGTTAAGGAGAATGCATATAAAAACTTAGTAAGACCGACACTAGAATATGCCTCCACAGTTTGGGACCCATATCATCAAAAGGACATTCAACAACTTGAGATGGTCCAACGCAGAGGAGCAAGATATGTCAGTAATCGCTTTGGCAACCGCTCTAGTGTAGATAACATGCTGGCAACACTAGAGTGGAAATCACTCCAAGACAGGAGGAAAGATGCAAGACTGGGGATGTTGTATAAAATAGTCAACGATAAGGTCGCACTGGACAAGGGGGATAGACTAGTACCACCATTAAGATCAACAAGGAACATGCACAATCTATCTTTCCAAATTCCATCTAGCAGAAGCGACTATAGGAAATTCTCCTATTTCCCTAGAACAATCAGGGACTGGAACTCTCTACCACCTGATATTGTGTCAGCCAAAACGCTTGATGCCTTCAAGGCTCAAGTATCCGGACTTCCACATTAAATGTACATAGACTAGTATTTTAACTGTATTTTTAACTGTATATTTTGTTGACAACTCAGTCAGCTTTTAAAAGTTTCTGTACTACATGCGTACTCCACATGGCAGAACAATCAACTTGTTGATGGTGGCCATTAAGAGGCAGAAACAGAAACAGAAAAAATGATGAAGCAAACAAGAATTTTGAAAGTAATGAACAACAGCTTACGAAAGTAGATGATTCTAAGAAATTTGAATAGTTAATGATTGACTTAGACTCCCAAAAGAAGGAAACTGAAAATCTCAAATCAGTTGTCCATTCATTGGAAAAATCTCAAATAGAAAATCATGCAAAACTGTGTACTATCACTGAACTATGTAATGCTATGATGCGAAAACTCACCATAATGAATGAACTCAATGAAGACATTAAAGAATGTAGAAAGTCTATACAGGTCCTTGAAAAAAGCGTTCAAGTAAATTTTGAGAAAAATAAAGATAGAAATTTAGATATGTACCATGGTATCACAGACAAAATTATGGAAAATAAAGATCGCTTAACAATAAACAGTTAGAAATGGAATAAAATTGAGAATGAACCGGCATTAGTTAAGCATCAGTCTACCAACAATGAGAATCTTGAGAAAAGAAAGGAAGAGTCAGACAAGCATACGAAAGAGTCTGATGTGAGCTCAAAAGTAGATGAAAGTCAAGACAGAAACGAACAAGACGAGGATGAAAAATCCGATGATGATGTGCGTGATAATGATTTAAGGAAAATTGGTACATTGTACATCCATTGTTAAAGATCTAAGAGGAAGGCGCATGTATAGGAACAAGTCTGTGAGAATTACAACGTTTAAAGACAAAGCAATATATGGAGCAACACAACTCATGAAATATGGAAGAGTGTCCGAAAAACATGTTCCAAGTAGGGTCAAACGAGTTAGAGAATAAAGAACCAGACGATGGTATGGAGGAACTTGAGAAATTAATAGAAGTAACAGGGGAAAAAGTGCCACACACGGATATTCTATTTGGCGAAATACTACCAAGATTTTATAAAGATAGGTGCTTGTCATCAGTATTTGAAGAAAAAAAGACTCATTTTTAATAACTTAATAAAAGATTTCTGTAAAGAATCAGATATAAGCGTCATAGAGTATGATCAGTTGAAATTTTTTGATTATGTAGATGGTATACATCTAAATACAGTAGGTGTAAGCATTATGGTCAAATGTATAAAAAGAGTTGTAAACCCTAAACTAGGTGTTTTAACAAGGGATGATAGAAAAGGGACAAATCATGAAAGGTACAGGTACAAATATGGTGAAAGTTCTGACAATTTTAAAACCAATAATAATCATTACAGATGTAACCAAAGTAGTGATAACAGTCAGGGTAGATTTTTTAGTAGTCATGTTAACAGAAGACATAATACAAGGCTTGGAATCCAAGATAATAGACAGGAAAGATTTTTCAGTAGTCATGGTAACAGAAACCAATTGCAGAACTTGAAAGTAACAGAGAGGGTAGATTTTTCAGTAATAGAGGTAAAAACACAGGACCTGAAAGTTATTACAATAGAAATTATGTAAACAACTACCAAGAAAACAAAAATAGAGAAAATATGAGGTTCTTACTAGAAGATATGATAAAAGAGATGAGAAATGATACCCATTGGTAAATTTATGTAGTACATGTACATATAAGTAGTATCTGTCAAAGCGACATTTTTAAAGAGAGTGTTAAAATGTTATAGTTATCTTTTCATTTTACTGAAAAGTATGCAAATAGCTATTGCATACAGGTAATAGAGAATTTTGTAGATTAATAGAGACTGTTGAGTTTAGAAACTTTTTACACAGATATTAATGTGCATAAATACAATTTTGTTTTCGTTTTACAAAGTTCTCGAAAACAGTATAATGGAAATCACAATGCTAAGGGGAATTATCATGTGAGACTGTGTAAACAATTGCTTTGTCTATACTGTAATGTTATATATACTGGTAAATTTTGATATGTCTTACAAAGTATACAGACAGAAATTTATACAAATAGATTATTCATTTTCATCAAATCTCACTTCATGTATTTTAAGCACATATGCTTCGGACTAGCAAGTGCATATAGATATGCTGTTGTTAAGGTAACAATATAACACAATTTTGTTTCAGGAAAAAGATTTTTAAGATTTATCATAGGTTCTAAACGGGTAAGAGTTGTCTCTCTTTATACATAAAATCATCTTTCTTTATATATGAGTATCAGTATGAATAGTATATTTTGAAGTTTATTTTGAACTTTGCAAAATGTATATAAGCTGCATTTTTGATAATATTGATGTGCATTAGATTTATTACTTGACCATTTTGTAAAAAAAAAAAAAAAGGAAAAAAGTCATTTCGTCCTCCAGACCTAAATGTAAAATTAAGTAGTTTATTCTTGTTGTGATAGATGGCTATGCAATTTCAACAGTTAATTATATCATCCTGGAATGTGCGTGGCCTTGGAGACAAGATAAGAAGACCCACTTTTTTTTTAGAAAATTTAATAAGTCACATAAATATACTTCTAGAAACATGGAAAGGTGACTCTGACAAATACAAAGTAACTGGGTACAACTTTATCTCTAAGGCAAGAAAAAAGAAAAAGAAAGCTAGAAGACATAGTGGGGGGATTATAATTTACTTTAAAAAAGAATTCACGAAAGGTATAACTTATTTAAAAGGGGCTACTTTGTCACAAAATAGACTTTGGCTAAAACTGGACAAAATGTTTTTCGGATTATCCGAAGATGTATATTTATGCGCAGTATATATTCCACCCATATCGTCTCCACATTATGATAATGATTTTATTTCGCTCGAAGGAGAAATTTCAACTTTTTCCATTAATTAGAGATTTAAATTCCAGGACTGGTCAAAATCCTGATTTTATTGAAAAAGACTCATCACAAATTAATGATTTAGATGGTGTTGATTTATTACCACCAGACTATGTAACTGATACTGAATTAAAACGAGTAAATCAAGATTTTATTATTAACTCGCATGGAAAAAATTTGTTGGATTTATGCTTGTCTTCAAGGCTACACATATTAAATGGGCGATTTTTAGGAGATTCACTGGGTTACTTTACTTACATGTCAAATAATGGTTTTAGTTCTGTTGATTATGCTATATTAAGTGAGAGTCTCCTGCCCTCATTTATATATTTTAAGACTAATGATTTTACTTATCTCTCAGATCATGTTCAGATTGAATTATATTTAAAATGTTCTATTACTCATGAAACAAAAACCAAATTAGATGAAAAAAGATGGAAAAATATAAAAACATATAA
The DNA here is from genome assembly GCA_002080005.1 of Gigantidas platifrons. Classification (NCBI taxonomy): domain Eukaryota; kingdom Metazoa; phylum Mollusca; class Bivalvia; order Mytilida; family Modiolidae; genus Gigantidas; species Gigantidas platifrons. The sequence goes on from MJUT01023857.1 coordinate 12,602, forward strand.
ATGGACAGACACTTCAAAAGAATTATTAATAGAAGCTTTGTCTGATGAAAATATAAAAAATGAAATACTTGGTTTTGAATTAAATAATATAACTGAGAATGAAGATGGTGTTGATGAGGCAACTGGAAAATTAACACAGATTTTACATAATATTTCTGATAAAGCATGTAAGACATTTCATAAATCTGGGAGGAAAAAGAATAAAAAAAATCTCTCAAAACACTGGTGGTTGAATTGTTCAACATGTGCTCTGCAGTCTATATAGTGAACTCTGAACTAAAGTTACGCTTTTTAAGGCTCAATTAGGCTTTTCATCAGCTGCTCTTGGTCTGGTGTATGTGTGTTTTTGGCAGTTTTTAGGGGCGGATCAATGATTTCAAGTTAGGGGGCGAACTTAAAAGAATCGCGGCAAGCGGAGCGAGGCACGAACATTTTTGGGTATTTCGTGTGAAAAATCACGATTTTACGCAAAAAAATCATATTTTTTCCAATTTTAGGGGTACCCGGTGCCCCCCTAGATCAGGCCCTGGTTTTGTTTCAAGATTTGTTTTCAATATTTTATTAAACAACACTCAGACACATATATGTGTAGCATGAGGTAAATATACAATATTAAGCATGAAATTACGAAATTGTAAAGTGCTCAAGAGTCTGAACAATAGCAGGTAAAAATCTAATTTAAGTCTATTTCATTTCAAATTAATTTTAATTATTTTATAATGTATTCGTATTTTCATTTACAGTTTAAAATATGCCGTATTCATATATTTTCAAAACGGAAACTCATGTATTTTTTTGCTAAATACAGCAACAATTGCCGAAAATTTTATTTGTAAAAATAAGTGTTATTTAAAAAAGAATTCCCTTCAAAGAACCTCAGTTTACATGTGTTGGTTGTTATACCTACTATATGAAATTATGACACTAGACAAGTTTATATAACGGTTTAAGACAATACCTAATTAATTAGTATTTTGACAATACATTCATACAAACTTCAAATAAACTTGAAAATTGGATTTAGCATAATTACTTAATTACCTCTTTGAAGATTAAATCAATACAAAGATATTAATTTGAATATGATTTTACTTTCATCACACAGATCGAAACCATTCGATTAAAAGTCATACCGTGACGTTAAATAGCCTTGAAAAGCGTATGTTAATATATGTGCTCGACTTTTTTGACGGGGAGGGTGGGGGGCTGAAGCCCCCAAAGTCCCCCCCCCCTTTTGCATCCGCCACTGAGACATGTTTCTTAAGGGGGTCCAATGTCTTTTTCCATCGTAAAAATTTCATTTCAGGTGTATCGTCATATAGGATAAACTAAAAATTAATTTACATTTATGTCAATTATATAGGGATAATGTTCTTAAGAATTCAATCTGAGCAAAGAACAATGGGAGATAACTCTAATTTATCAAAGACTGAAACTTGAACAAAGAAGATGGTGTGGTTTGGTTCATGGTGTTTAACGTCACTTTCAACACTATTTCAGTTACATCGGCAGTCAATTTTACTGGTGGAGGAAACCGGAGTACCCAGAGAAAACCACCGACCTGTCGCAAGTGACTGACAAACTTTATCACATAATGTTGTATCGAGTACACCTCATCTGAGCGGGGTTCGAACTTACAACGTTAGTCATGATAGGCACTGATTACACAGGTAGTTTGGAAATCCAACTACCAAACGATCATGACCACGACGGCCCCTATATAAATTCAAATAACAAAGAAGATAATTATAGTAAATCAACACGAGACACTATCTAAATATACAATTAGAAACAAAGTAAAAGATATCTTTTATTGCTGTTCTACATTTCATGATCACAGTAGGGATTTCTAGCTCATATCTAAACATTTACAGAAGAATAAAAATCAGTCTGTTTCTGACTTTTCGTAGCTCACAATGGGCTCTTGTATATAAAGTGAGATGACACATAACCAGTAGTTTTTATAAATCTATTTCCATGTAACCATCATTCTCTTGTTCCTTAAATGATAAAAATAATTATGTTAATTTATGTAAAGTTTGTGAAATGTGGAAGAAAATTTATCAAAATGGAAGTTACATTATTGCAACATTGAGAAATAATGTCGTTTATTTATATTAAAAAAAGAAAAGAATCTAGATTGGTCGTCACATGTTTTCTTCGTACTACTTACATATTTTTGGTGATGACGCACCACAGGCTAACAGTTGTGAAATATACAACACAACCTTTGAATTGATCATTTTACCGAAATATTCCAGAAATCAAGTATTCAAATACATTTTGAGAATCTGGATTTTCGAAGGTACAAAGTCTTCTGTGTTGTCTGTTCTTCTTCGATAAACAGATTCTGATTACCCCTTTGGTACCTTCAAATTATTCTTTAAAGATATGTTTCCATTCACATACAACATTTTTGTCTTTGCTTTCGTCTCATGGCGAGGTGTACTCGATACAACATTATGTGATAAAAGTTTGTCCGTAACTCTCAACCGCCTATAGCTACCCCACATCCCTTCACCAAACTAATAACAGATCAACTTCACCGTAATGAATCACAATATAACTTAAATATTATTGAAACCTAAGTAAAAGTTAACTCTTGACCGCCTACCCCACACCCCTTCACTGAAGTCAAACTAGAGACAATTTCGTCATAACCAGCTTAAATGGGTTTTCTCTAGTAAAAGTGGTATATTATAGAAATATACAGCGTCGTAGCTGTAATCCGACACCCCGTCAGGCCGATAGTTGGCGAAAATCACTATTCACAGAGTTATACTGAAGAAAACGTGATAATTGACATCGTTTCTTTTCCCTATGATGCTTTACTATATCGGTGGTGTAATGTTCGGCGTGCTCGCCTCGAGTGCGGTAGATCGTGGTTTCGAGTCCCGATCGGGTCAAACCAAAGACTATAAAATTGATATTTGTTGTTTCTCCGCTAAGCACGCGGCATTAAGGAGAAAGAGCAAAGAGTGTCATGGCTCGGAATCGGGATACTATTTCCGAGTGGGTCCATAAATCCGCGGACTGTTGTTTCAATGAGCCAGCACTATAAAAATCCAACTCAGCTCTTTGGTCTAGTACCAAGCATACGTCATCATGATCTCATTGAAAATTAACTTGTTCTCACCATGATATAGCTGTGAAAAATTGCTGAGTTGGCGTTAAGCAACAATTACTCACTCGCTCACTCGTATAATGATTCAATCCAATGAACGATTATATGAATGTTCTGACTACCCTTACGTCGATTTGCGTTATCGTTTCAACAATTTGAATATTCAGGGACTTCCGGGGGATCGCTAAGTATTTTCCGGTAAGAGGACATATGCAACGGCCGGAGTTTCGAATCCATACATTTTTTAAGAGGATTGCAGTGGATTTCGAGTCCAATTTTCGCCGATGTTCACGCGATTAAAACAAAAATCCAGGAAGAGAGGGATTCCAGCCGATGAATCCCCGGATTCGCCATTGGTGTTATTTCTGAATACTTAATTAACTTATCGTCGGAAACCCACGGCTGATTACGCTTCGTTCCTCACTCCATCGATGAGTGAGGAACGAAGTGTAATCAGCCGTGGGTTTCCAACAATGAATTAACTACGAAGCACATATTTAGAATACAGAAATCCAGCAACAAATTACTGCATTTCATTTTCATATACAATTTATTTACAAACACAGCATTCTTTTTTCTCTAGTTTTTTCTCTCCGATGACTAATCTTTATTAGCACAAGATAATTCATATTTGGGTCAATCGTTACATTGAATCAAATATACACGACCAGAGGCTACAAAATGCGACAACTATCAAAGGCTTTGTTAAAAAGATTTGTCGAATTATCGGACTGTAGGACTAACGGACCGTCGGAATATCAGGGCGTCAGATTATAGGTCCGAAATATACACCTTTTTATTCAATTTTAACTCCATACCGTTATTTGTTGCACAACCTCAAGCGTAACTGGTTTCAATTTCTGTTCTTTCTTGCGTACAATGTATTCTTTATCTTGAATAGAAAAAAAATAAGATAATAAGTACAATTTAATATCAGCCTTATAGACCTTTTCCATCTATATATTAGAATGTATCGGACATCTAGTCGTGTCAATCTTCAGTTTTCTGTGTAGTTTTATGTAGATCATTGTTTGTCCTTTTGTTCTTCTCTTTTTGGTCATTCTACTGGTGTAATCCATAGCTCCTACTATTGGTGGAATCCATAGCTCCTACTATTGGTGTAATCCATAGCTCCTACTATTGGTGTAATCCATAGCTCCTACTATTGGTGTAATCCATAACTCCTACTATTGGTGGAATCCATAGCTCCTACTATTGGTGGAATCCATAGCTCCTACTACTGGTGGAATTCATAGCTCCTACTATTGGTGGAATCCATAGCTCCTACTATTGGTGGAATCCATAGCTCCTATTATTGGTGGAATCCATAGCTCCTACTATTGGTGGAATTCATAGCTCCTACCATTGGTGGAATCCATAGCTCCTACTATTGGTGGAATCCATAGCTCCTACTATTGGTGGAATCCATAGCGCCTACTATTGGTGGAATCCATAGC
>MJUT01023881.1:40376-59049 GCA_002080005.1 Gigantidas platifrons
GCTCATAGTCAAACCTTCATCAGGTAAGCTCATAGTCAAACCTTCATCAGGTAAGCTCATAGTCAAACCTTCATCAGGTAAGCTCATAGTCAAACCTTCATCAGGTAAGCTCATAGTCAAACCTTCATCAGGTAGGCTCATAGTCAAAAGATTGGAGACCCAAATAATCACAAGCATTTAGGAGTTAGTAAGAAAACTACAGGGGGTCTAAACAGGATAGGCAAAATCGGCTAAAGTTACCTGTGACTGACGGAGATTAGTTTTGCTTATTTTTGTTTAAGAAAGATGCGATGCTGTACACGCATTTCACCTGTTGATGTACAAAATGTACTATATATATATATATATATATAGTTTTTCACAGTTGAATCTTCATTCTTTATTTTAATGTGACCGTCGTGGTCGTTATCATATGGTAGTTGGATTTACAACTACATATACAATCGGTGCCCATCATCACTAACGTGAGTTCGAATCCCGCACAGGCAGATACAACATTATGTGATAAAGTTTGTCAGTGACTTGCGACAGGTCGGTGATTTAATCCAGGTATTCCGGTTTCCTCCACCAATAAAATTTGCCGCCACGATATAACAGAAATATTGTTGAAAGTGGCGCTAAACACCATAGCCATAACCCTAACCCCCCCTTTATTGTAATGGTTCATTGTTTTGTGAAGATATCTTAGAATATCCCATTAAAAGTTACTTACCTACTAAAATACTGTGAGAAAATATGAAAAAATATATACTGTTAGCGAATGTGTTCATCATTAATCCAATACTACCAATCAATCCCCCACTTATTATCAGCTGACGAGGACTGAAAAATTGGAATCCCACCGTCGTACTTAAAAGAGCTGAAAAATACACATATTATTATGTATACATTTTTATCGATCTCATTTCTTGTTTATAAAATAGATCGAGAAAACAGTGGAAAAATGTTTCTTAGAAACGTTTAAAGATACCAGATGGGTTCAGAAGCCGTAGTCATTGAGAACTTTCTAAAGATACCAAATGGGTTCAGAAGCCGTAGTCATTAAGAACTTTCTAAAGGATTAAATATTGTTTACGACTAATGTCCACTGTACTGTGCATCAGTTTATCATATAGCGTAATGAAACTGTTCCAGGCCAGAAACGGATTTATTTTTCTCTGGAATTACGGACTTTGTTGGCTCGAACTTCCGATAACTCGAACACATTTTGACAGCCCCTTCGAGTTCGAGCCACAGAAGTTCTGCTGTATTGATATACTCATTATCTACAAATGTAATTTATACTTATCAATTTATACTTTGGTTGACAACAAACGTTTAAGAAACATCATGGCTTGTTAATGTTCAGTGTCTACTTGTATCCACGAACCACTGACCAACTTGACTTTAGTTTATTGAAGAATTGAACGGTTTGATTGGATGTTTCTCCACATAAGGCAACCAATGAAAAATATAAACAAACGAACAAAGGAGGATGAAAATATAAATAAATAAATGACCGATGCTGTTACCTACTTACTAGCAATTGCCCATGTCTTTTGAACTGTGTTGTGCAAAGCGTGCTTACACTGAGGGCAGTATATAGTGGATGCAAACACCGACCGGGTCAAAGGATAACGTGCTTACACTGAGGGCAGTATATAGTGGATGCAAACACCGACCGGGTCAAAGGATAGCGTGCTTACACTGAGGGCAGTATATAGTGGATGCAAACACCGACCGGGTCAACGACTATGAGACTGATCATGTGATGGGTGGAGAGTAATCGAAGAGCGAACAGCTGTGGGTTACCGTACCTACGTGATGAGTGGAGAATAATAATCGAAGAGCGAACAGCTGTGGGTTACCGTACCTACGTGATGAGTGGATAATAATAATGGGAGCGTAATCAGATGTGGGTTACCGACGATGGCTATCAATGGCTTTTGTTGGTAGGAGTGTGCCGTTGTACGGGGTCGTATTTTATTGTTCATGCTATCATGAACCGTGTCATAATTCAGTATAATTGTCCAGACTAGGGTTATTATTTCTCTCTAAATGTTGTCTAAAACAGGTCTTTGTCTTATATAAAGAAAGACAGTTGCATGAGGAGGGGAACATTGGTTATTTCTCAAACGTAACTGATATACTAACACGATGACGCATTTTAAATTATCATCATATCTTCTCAATGTAGCGTTTTGAACATTTCTCGTAGATTGTCCAGAACAGGGTATATATTTGTGAATTGTTAGTACTTGGTGAACAAAGTCTGTTTTTTTTTCTTGGCAGGGGCGGGAGCGCCATAATACATCTAATGTATTAACAAGTAGCCCCCTCTCTCTCCTTGACGGTTGATAAAAATGTCTTATTGTGGTCTATTTCTTACCTCCTATCCCACTACAAGCAAACTGTAGACCAATAATAAGTGTCGTTGATGTTGAATCTGTGCTATATACGGTAAGGAACTCTACCATGTAAATACCAAACGATCTCAATATACCACCAAATGTTACGAAGACTGTGAATGTTGCTGAAAAAGGTGGAGAAAATAAAAATTAAAATATAACTGAATTAAGTTTTAGACACCAAGCAAGCTGGAAAATTAGGTTATAGAGAATACATTAGATTGCATGATTTGATTCCCCCACTATTCAAAGTACAACAATCTACCCATTACGTAATGGCAGCGATCTAATAGTCCCCTTTTGTAGACTTTCTTCGACGAATTCGTCATTCATTCCTTCTTCTGTTAGAGAATGGAATAAACTTGAGAACTCTGTCCGTAATCTTGACATCCCATTAAAATTCAAACGTGCGTTACTAAGCAATGCAAATGAAATAAATATTGTTCCCAAACATTTCATGTATGGTCCACGGAAGTTAAATGTGATATTAACGCAACTTCGATGTTCAGCTTCTTTCTTGAACAACGATTTATTTAAATCAAATATAGTATCTAGTCCAAATTGTTCTTGTGGTGTTCCTCGAGAAGATGCGTTTCATTTCTTCTTTGAATGTAGTAACTACACCGATATTAGGAAGGATCTGTTAATTTGTGTAAATCGATTTAGAAAGAAAATCGATCTTGCTCTACTTACTAAAGGTAACAAAAATCTACCTTATGAAGATAACTGTTTAATTTTTAAAGAAGTTTACGAGTTTATTAGAAGATCTAAAAGATTCCTCATTGCATAAAGTTATTAATATACCCAGCATGATCATCGGGTCCACACAAAACTTCTTTTTCCCCCTTTTTTCACTGTTTTTCTGTTATCTTTTACATGTGTAACTTTCATTAATGTGCATGCTCTTTTTCATATGTATATGTGTTATATTTATTATGTAATTCCAAGGAGAAGACTTCATAAGTTGGTAAAACTTGTGTCTTATCCTTTTTGTCTCTATGAGCAAATAAAATTGTTATTAACTAAAAATACATTAGATTCTTTAAAAAAAAAATAATTACGAGACCCGCAAGGTCCATTAAATCCAAACGTTCTTCATCAGTATTTGTTGTATGTCAATCAGTTTTCGCACTTAAAATTTGTGCCAGATGAGCTAGATTTGTTTTTAATTTATGCTTGTTTCTTTATGTTTTGTTACGTTTTTGTTTTTTGTTTAGTTATATTTTCTTTTGTTTTTGTATTTGTTTAGTTTTTTTTTTCTTTTACTTGTTTGTTTTGTTTTGTATTGTTTTTTTCTGTTGTAAAATAATGTGATTTTAAATCGTCACAACAGTCTTCCTATATCAACATGTATAGTCGATATTATCAGCTCTGTTGATGGCCTTCAGATACATGTAAATATCTCTACATCAATGTGACATCAAATTTATTTTGATGTTATCAATATCCTTAAATCCACAATTGATGTACATTTAAAACAGTTTACTATTGATTTTTTTTTATAAAAACGTGTTGTTAAAAAACTGTATATTAATTATAAATTTTCAATTTAAAATGTGAAAAAAAACCGTATCATGTGATGTTTGTCAACTTGTTTACTGCTTAATAAATACAGTACATGATGTATGTCAGTAATGAGGTAACATTAGCAACAATTGAATTTCGTTTGTTACATATCAGAGATTACAGATTAGCTGGGCATAGCTCTTTTATCAGACCGTTAAGAGCTACTTTACCCCCAGCTAAGTTGTAGATTTCCATTGTGTTAAATATACCAGGGAAATTTAATTCTTATTTTTCGATTTCTAATAGTAAAAAGACTTTTACCACTTAATAACAGAATTGAACTATTGTTACCCGGTAATAGGATGTCCATAATCGGCTTAATCACTACACTTTAGTGTATGTATGCTGAGTACTGGTGAAGGATCTCAGGACTCAAGTCTATAGTGCTGGTCAGCGTATCCCCACGTGGCGGATAGTGGGTTGTCAGGTTATAATACGAACACCCTGACCGTGGACCATATAGTGTGTAACGTGTTTGGAGAGTACCATGCTCCCTGTACGCTATTTAAGACCTCTATTGTAGACTTCGGAAAAGAGTAGGCGCATTATAACCGCTACACGAAAGACTACATTTTTCGTTCCTATCCACCTCGCCATACATTTTCAGTGACATTCCAAAGTCGTTGGCCCAGTTAAACCATCACTTCCCTCATTTATATGTAGCTTTGTAATATTGATAAACTTGTTCTCAACCCCTTAAACAATAGTCAATCAATCAATGAATAGCTTATGTATGGAATCCCGTGACTGTCATAATTTTCAGTATATTAATTACACAGTACGTAATAGTTATACACTGAGGTATAGGTGTTTCTGGATTAGAAACCCCGTATACCGAAGTGTATAACTAACTTACTCCCCATGTTATTCTAAATACACGAAATATTCATTACAAAATGTCATAAAAAACAAAAACAATAAACACAGAAACATTAAATTTCATAAATCGATACATTTTTGTGGTTTCCCCATTGGGTACCTCTTCTATAAAGATAGATTGAATGACTGAGTTGTATTAAGGATTAAACAGTTTGATTGGTTAATAATGAGAGATGTTATTTGATATGTACCTGTATTCATTTGATATTCAGGAATGATAGACGTTATATTAAACTGAACTTTTTGTAGAAAATGAATATTAACCATATTGTCACAAATATTACGCAGAACTGCTAAATAAAGTAAGTAAGAATATATGTTGAATATGATAAAGTATTTTTCTACCAATAAACTGTTCAGTTGTAAGTGCGCATTTAACAGGTCAATGTTTTTTATTTTGTTTTGTTTTGTTTTTTAAAGGCTTGGATCCAGACAATTTAAAAAGGGGTTTCAGAATAAANTAGATCTACCAATGATAAACATGATAAACTTTTGAAAGGGTGCCAACATATAATGTATTTTCTTTTTACATTTGCTTTCCCGACCAAGTTTTTTTCCCCGATTATTTATTATTATTTAGTTTTTTTTAACGATTGCTTGGATTTTTTTCAGACTATACTTCATTAACAAGATCTTTATGTTTTCTTTTTCAGTTTTTCAATATCCAGTTTTCGTGTTATCTTCAGCTGAGTGGTAATTAATTATTTCATTATTGTAGGCACAATAGGCCGTGCTCACAGGGTGTGAAGACAAGGGTTTCCAGAAACCCCTGTCGTCACACCCTGTGAACACAGGCTATTGTTCTTATAACAATAAAGTAATTCATAGAAAGGCAGTTTCAGAGATAGAAAGCATATGGTTTAACAATAGACCTGGTTTAACAATAGACCTGGGGTGTAAAATATCTTAGTATTATGCTTGGCAATGACTTTAAAGTAGGTGGACGTGATGTCATAATTAAAGAACAGTCAAAGCACTCCTCATTAATTAATAATTTATTATTTTATGTTTTTGTACTAGAATAATACATTTGTACCGGTCATTTAAATCAAATATGTATAGCACGCGAATGGTTGAGTGCATTAAATATATTAATGAGTAGGGCATGGCTATTATGATTTGTATGAACATTAAATCTATTAATGAGTAGGGCATGGCTATTATGATTTGTATGAACATTAAATATATTAATGAGTAGGGCATATCTATTATGATTTGTATGAGCATTAAATATATTAATGAGTAGGGCATGGCTATTATGATTTGTATGAACATTAAATATTAATGAGTAGGGGCCTGGCTATTATGATTTGTATGAACATTAAATATATTAATGAGTAGGACATGGCTATTATGATTTGTATGAACATTAAATATATTAATGAGTAGGGCATGGCTATTATGATTTGTATGAACATTAAATCTATTAATGAGTAGGGCATGGCTATTATGATTTGTATGAACATTAAATATATTAATGAGTAGGGCATGGCTATTATGATTTGTATGAACATCAAGTTTTACCTAGTGAAATGCATTGACTACGGCGCAATTTCTAATGAAAGTTCTGTACAAGCGCTTTCATTTCTTAAAGGGATATTAAAGCTCGTTTTAACATGTATTTTTTCAACTCGTGACGAAGGTTGTTTTTTTTCAATTTAACTGTAAAAACAATCCAAAAATACTTTGCACGCCCATATAATCCCTAATATCGTTAAAATATCACTTAAAAGGGTCGAAATGAATTTTTGTCCAGGAAGCAAAAATTCAATTTGCGAGGTAAACAAACATGACTTGCATCCGGGCTACTGGCATAAAAAGAGATAAAAATAGATTTGGCCTCGCTCAGGTCAGTGCATAATTATTTAATTTTGGTAGACAATATGCCTTTAAGAAACAAATGAAGGCGGTGTTTAAATAAACCCTAACTGTGCGGTATCGAATCAGATAATGCACTGGATTTGGCTCCTCTTATCTACTGTATTTCTTATAGGTACTTGAACGCGCTATCATATACAGTGCAATAACTAGGAAGCACATCAGTTTGCGCACTTATTTGAATTAAATGAACTAAAGATCAAAGGAGGAACTTAAACCCATTTCTTTTTCTTTCAAACATTCCTAACACATATGCCCATATCACTAAGATAAACTTTTTTGTCAACAAAATATTGCTGACTTGCAAACAACATTTTACTTATGAGAAGGTAAATTTCAAAATGGGTGAACTTCTTGTCCATATATAGGGTATTATTTGACTTACTATGAAATGTTCACTGATATTATTATTCGTCACATACATTTATGCAGAACTGCATCATAATATACATTTAAAACACACAACAGACCTTTAAAATAAAAGACAGTAGAATCGCGGTGTGTCGAAGTCGATGAAAATAAAACGGAACCGATGATTTTACTTCCAAATATCGGAGTATTGCCCTTATCTAGATTAAATTCAACTAAAAAATACTACTAAAGGACGTCAATTTGTCTTAAAGTTATCTCAGAAAACGATTTATTCGAGTGTAAGATAACGAGATTGGATTATATTATAGTTTTGTAACATGAATGCATTCTTTTCCTTTGATCTTTTTTATGGTTTGTATACCAGAATGTATTTAGCAACAGCAAAGAACTATGAAATAATACACGAATATACGAGATATTGCACACTTTAAATCTGGGATATGGTTACTCCCAGAGAGTCGTGCATTATCATCGACCTAGATGTTGTATTGCATGGCTTCATGTTACAAATCTCACGCTTCGTGTTCGATAGTTTAACCGTTTAACTCGAAAAACCGTGGTATGAATATTACTGTTTTCCTTTTGATGTTTTTATGAACTAATCAGTTAAATCATGTTTTTATGAACTAATCAGTTAAATCATGTGTTTGTAGACAACCTTTGTCCATTATATGTAATTGTTATTGTACCATACTAAATTAACCTGCCATTAAAACTTGAAATCAAATGTAAATAAGAAAGCGCGAATGCTATGCCATAGTTGAAGCTCCGTCTCATTTTCCTAAGAAGTCCAACCCTCCATTTAGTTCTTCAGACATAAGGGGAAATGACGCAAAACCTGCTTACACGAGCTGCTGTTTCATAGGTTCACAGTTATGGTCTATTGCTAGTGCAAAATGTCAATCATTATATTTCTGTTACAGTCTATATATATATCACGTGTCTTACTCTTGCACTCATTTAATCATACTTATCATTTGGATTTCGTTTGTTTAAAGAAGTTAATTCGTAAGAACCGTTGTGTATATATAATATTTGTTAACTTATATTTACCTAGACACCGCATTGTTACTTGTATACCTACTTGATTGATTGTTTGTACGACCCAATTGACGTTAAACAACAATCAATCAATATAAATACCTAGAAGTACGATCCATGACCATCCTGAATCCACTGGGTGAGGGTAAATCTTTATGGATTTCGTTCTTGTTTTCTTATGCATTTTAGATGATTGGATGTTAGTCATTGTTAACATATATGCAATGTATATTGTACTTCATCTGGAATAAAAAAAAAATATCACGTGATAGTTTAATAAGCATACACATCATATCCAAATAAAATCATTTGTATAATGCAATGTACCACATGTAATGGATCACAGACTCTTCTCTTGTAATGTACCACATGTAATGGATCACAGACTCTTCTCTTGTAATGTACAACATGTAATGGATCACAGACTCTTCTCTTGTAATGTACAACATGTTTGAAACGCGTCGTGCGCACTAAATTGTATATCATATGTTTTAAAATGATTTGAATGCTCAAGCATAAGGTTGTTGTACGGTTCCAATTTACCACTTACATCATTCACCGACACATAATCACTCTCTCTTGTAATGATGTGAATGCTCAATCGTAAGCTTGTATTATTACAATGTACCACAAGCTGTATGATTGCAATCATTCAACATGCTCTACATTTGAAAATTGACACATGCTGTATGGTTACAATGTAGCGCGGACTTTATGGCTGCAATGTACAACGGGTTATATGGTTGCAACCTGTAGCACATGGTATGTACTGCAGTGAATCACAGGTTTTGCAATTCAATATAGAACAGATTGCGCAATACAATGTTGTGTGGTTGCAATGTACTACATGTTGTGTGGTTGCAAGGTACCACAGGCTGTAGGGTTGTAATGTACTACAGGTTGTGTGTTGCAATATACTACAGGCTGTATGGTTGCAATGTGCCACATGCTATATGGTTGCAATGCACCGCAGGTTGTACGGTTGCAAAGTACTACAGGTTGTGTGTTGCAATGTACCCCAGAATGTATGGTTACAATATACCACAAGCTGCATGGTTGCAATATACCACAGGTTGTGTGACTGCAATGTACCACATGTTGTATGACTGCAATGTACCACAGGTTGTGTGGCTGCAATGTACCACATGTTGTATGACTGCAATGTACCACAGGTTGTACGGTTGCAATGTACTACAGGTCGTGTGTTGCAATGTACCCCAGAATGTATGGTTACAATATACCACAGGGTGTATGGTTGCAATATACCACAGGTTGTGTGGTTGCAATGTACTACATGTTGTGTGTTGCAATGTACCCAGAATGTATGGTTGCAATGTACCCCAGGCTGTATGTTTGCAATGTACCCCAGGCTGTATGTTTGCAATGTACTCCAGGCTGTATGTTTGCAATGTACCCCAGGCTGTATGTTTGTAATGTACTCCAGGCTGTATGTCGCAACGTACCACATGTTTGCAATGATTATACATGTACTACAGGTTCTAAAGTTGTAATGTTCCACAGGTTGTATGGGTTCAATATACCACAGGTTGTATGGGTTCAATATACCACAGGTTGTATGGGTTCAATATACCACAGGTTGTATGGGTTCAATATACCACAGGTTGTATGGGTTCAATATACCACAGGTTGTATGGGTTCAACGTACCACAGGTTGTATATGGGTTCAACGTACCACATGTTGTATGTTTGCAGTGATTATGCACTACTGATTCTACGGTTGTATTTTACTATGGACTGTAACTATACTAGCGCAGTATTGACTAGAATGAAATATAAATCCACAAAACAACCAGTTTATGTAATAATTACACATATATTTTAAACAATGTTTACCGAGAATAGACGAATTGACTGCTAAACAAATGTCACTCAGTAATGATAACTGATAACAAACAAAAAAACGATGAGTTAATCTATAATACAAGGACAATAAATTAATGTCTGACAGATGTACTGTCAGGTTTTGAAAGCTGTCTGTATGTAAATGAGAGAACAAAGAACAACAATTGAAGTTTCATGAACTCCGTGACTAGACATTCAAAATCTGATTTCAGATGGGTGCCATTAAAGGTGTAGGGGCTGTAATGTTTCGAAACGCCTACTGACATGTAGCTACATGTTTCTGTATAGGAGTTTGTGTTGTACATGCTTTTTGTTTTTATTTTCTGTTTAGAGTTATCTTAATGTTTATATGGTTGTTTTATATATCAAATTTTACATTGTCTGAATATATATTCCATATAAAAATGGTTGCTTGTTCAAGATGTCAATTGGGTTCTACGAATCAATATTGTTAGTTGACATAATAAAAATAATATTTCTATAATTATCAAAGGTCTTTATAAATCCATTAACTTCCGGAATTTAAATCCTCCCACGCCACCTTGTGTACAGGCTCTGTTCCCACATCCCCACTGGATGGACTTTCCCTGTTTTCACCTGATTTTGTCTCCTAGAAATCTTGACACATCTACGCCTCTGTGTAGTCCACTGCCTAAATTTCACACTTAACAGAGAATATTACCGAGGTCAATGTGTGTATTAACTTTACAAAACTGGATAATGCGCTTACATATATATATACATTTATAATTATGCATGTCAAATATGATATTTTTAGAAATGTTGACGTTTCTTTGGATGGGTTATTTTCTAAAGAGGAACAATAAATAATAAGAAAAGGAACTTGTTCTGGTTGATATAAACAAACTTACAAATAACAAATACCCCGGTGTACTACAATTACTACAAATTACTTGCGATAATATATAGGAATGTCTGACATATCTATGATAAGAAGAGAAAAATTAGTCCATAACACAGAATTGAAATAAAGGTCGATGTCCTGGGACCAGATATGATGGTAGTCTTTGTCGTTATAAATAAACATTAAAAAGGTTTTAAATTATCAAATGACAACATCTTAAATGCAACACTGATTTCTCGTTCAAGTAGAGGTTTTACTTTGTTAGTATACACTAGTGTCAATATAAATAATCAAATGTTTAAAGTCAACAGGGGTTATATTTATTTATTTTCCTTAACTCGTTAAATGAAATGCATGTTGATATGTGAGCAGCCTACCCTCTTTCCCTTTAACCCATTTGAGTGTAAACTTGCATGTTTAATAGTAGTTTTTGCTGTTTGTATGCATCAATTAGCGGAAGATAGTATGTTTTCTATATCTATCCAGTTCCTCATGTTTATATAGTTAGAGATAATTACCTGCCTCTCGTTCAAGGTCAACGCTAAATGTGTTGTATGGTAATTAGATAAAACTATAAAACTGTCGTTTGTACTTTTAATTTCAAGAGGGTAAATTTAATGTTTTAGTGTAGCAAAGGAGCAGACTTGAGACACTCCTTATTTCAGGCATCCATTCGGAATAAATCAAATTTAGTAAAATATCTCCCTTCCAAACAAATCTTTAGTATTTGTAAACAAGGACTGTTATCCGTTGTACACTACTTATAAAACAGATAAAACGATAAGTAGGTATAGTATAAGATCATGTGAATGATTACATACTGATACTTAATCAATATATAAGTACATATACATGTATTGTTATTTTTTTCAAATGAAACAATATACGATCAAATGTATAACGTAGACTGGCAGTGTCTGTCGTTAGTAAAGATCATTTAGGCCATCCTAAACAAATTCTACGTTTAACATCACCCGCGCGCGTAGGTTTTGAAAATTGTTTGAAATGTTATTTTACACTGAAATCTCATGAAGTTATTAGAAAAACCCGACATTTCATATCCATGGACTGTTAATTTCTCATGTTTAATTAATAAAACTATTAATTACAGTTCTAAATCATCTTTATTGGTGCTAAACACTGTGCTTTGCACATCTTTAGGCTATCAATTGACCACTAAAAAAAAATACTGAAAGTATTCTTAGGTTGTTTGAATTTTTTGTTTGTTTTTTATTTTCCTCCCTCCCTCCTAGGTTTTGGTACCCTACCTTGATGTTAAACGTAGAATTAATTTAGGACGGCCTTAAAGAGATATAATAAAACAATAAAACTGAAGGACAATCTTCAAAACTTATAATAAAATATGTTCTGTTTTAAAATCAGCACAATACATTAAAACATTCATACAATTAACTTTATCTATATTTAATAATGATGGACTTTAGTAGGCTTAAAGTTTAATAAAGCTTCTACATCCGACAAATTACAGGATTCCACACTCCACTTTTCTGACACAAACAGTGTATTTGTTAACGTATTTAGGATGATATGGATATTATTGTGTAAGACTTGTGTATTTGTTGTCTCGTTAGTAGAACTAGATCACAAATAAAACTGTAAACAGCACCAGATGTCTACAGGAACATATTGATTAAATAAGAATCCATTATTAATCTGTATCATATACTTATTATTAATTGTCACGTCGATGACTGATACCGGGATGTTAAAAATTTACATTTTTTGTCACAATGTTCATATATTTATAAGCAGGTTTTTTGTTGTTGTTTCTTTCTATCTGTATTACCGTTGGAGATTCAACTATTATTAAGAGAAGGGACAGTGTGCCATTAAATTTAACCCCGCCATACTTTTTGTGCCTATCCCAAGCCATGACATGTATTCACAACATCATTATGTCGTAGTCTTGTGTTTTTTTCAATGATTACAGGTTTTAGGGTGATCGTTCGTTTTGTTGATATTAGTGGAATTGTTGACCATCACTTTTAAGCTTTCTTTTTCATAATGGAATAAGAATAAGAATTGTAAATAAAAACTTCCATGTATAAATAAGGACGACGACTATTGTGATAATCGTCATAATAAGTTGTTTGTAAATATTATGTACGTATTTATAACTATGATTAAACAAGAGTGATTATAATCTGAGATTTAACATGTAGACTTCCTCATTTAATACCAAGCTATTAGTCTTACCTGTTATCAAATAGAAACGTCTTACGAACAGTTCGTGATCAGTATGTATTAAGTAAGAAAAACAACAAACAAACAGACAAACAGTAAGACATTCTTGAGTTATTCCAAAACACTTAAGTATAGCATCTATTGTCAGGAATCGTTCCAAGAGTAGACACATATATTTTTTACAAATTACAATATTATGGAATTGGCCCAAATACAAATCCTCATAAACAAATGTACACGATAATATGTATATTATTCATTGAAGGGATCACTGTCCGTATTTATACGTCGGTCAATGAACCCCTTTTTCTCTCCGTTGTAAACTGATCCCACATACTGTACATTACTTTATCACGAGATATTTAATAAATACCTTACGATTGGCCATGTCAATATCATTGTATATTAAAAATAATTTATAAATAACACAAATTCCATATTGAGGATTATTTATGATCGAATCAATGAATGGAACACATGGTGAATTATTCTATAAATGAATCAACCATCTTAAACGGATCACTTATTTACTGAATTTTTGTTTATTTCTTATTTAAATGTTTATCCATTAACTTAAGATAACGATTATAACGACAGTGAAATTATAGTTAAGTAATGCAATTTTAAAGATTATTTACATCGTTGTTTGTTTATTTATTTATTCGTTCGCTTTGAACATATGATCATATATATATTTTTTTATACACGTGACAATCACAAGATGCATTTCCCCTTTCTCAATGGTGATCTGCAGAAGTGTTATTTAAGATCAACATGCATACATTTACCCTTCATGAGCTGTGTCCCTGTTTCTTCTATTGTCTCTCTGTTGTTAGCAACGCTTAGTAAGTTTCATCCTTGCATGATATTTTTTATGTTATGTAATGATACAGTTTAGTTTACCTCCCATTTACAAATGAACAACACACATTAAATGGGCCAAGTGTACAAAGGTCACAAATTAAACTTCTTATCGCATATTATAATATGTATTTATAGCCTGAAGCTTTCAACAAAACTAGATCGATTTTTCAAACGAGAAATTATGGATGGTGTTTTTTTATTGTACAACAATGCAAATGATAACGGATTTTATTTTATTCCTTCAGAAACTATATCGAGAAGTTCAAACTAGCCTATATATCATTAATGAACAATGAGAAATGTCCCTTATTGAACCTCACTTGTACCTGTTTATTGTAAGCCGTATTTAAGATATCCCCCTTCGTGGGTTACCCAGGACTGATCACGTTCAGATACTCTCCACTCATGATGAGTAAAGAGTAATCACGGTGTAATCAGCTGTAGACTACTGATGATGAACATCCCCTATACTAAAAAAAAGGTCTCTTGGGGTATCAACTTTGAATACCAGAGGAGTAATCTTTAATTCCGGGTTTCTTAAGCCTTGGTCCTTCTTTTCACGGAGTTGTCTCCTTAGTCCGACAGTTATTAGTCCGATAGTCATTGATCCGACATCCATGACAAAAAGAAATGTTCAACGAAGCCAGGTATCAAACATTAGCAAGTATATAAAAAATGCATATGGGAATTGTTCAATAAATTGAGTGTCTGAATATTGTTTGAAACACAGACTGAAAATGTATCTTGACTGTCATTACAAGAAGATACCACAAAGCTGCATCATGTGACTTCATCTTCAATACTTTTTCACTTTTTGATCTTTTACTCTTGTACAACTGAACCAAATTAAACCAATCATAACATAGATGGTTCGGTGGTAGTTACATTCTATAATTATATTCGACATTCAGTTTTCGCTCGCCATTATTAAAGATAGATATTTCGTTAAATTTTTAGAACTGTCGTATTTCATTATGACGGAAGGTAAAGCAATATGTACATTATAAAGATTTTGATAACCGACATTTAGGATATTCACAGAAAGGGTTGCAACATATTTGGCTTGAAAAAGGTAGGGACCAAGAATATAGCTGCCTTTTTTCGGATACTGTTTTCTGTGTACGTACAGTTTCTCCAAAAGAACGCATTGTTCGTCTCTTTTCAATGATGCAGGATATGTACTTTCAAAACGACACGGCAAACTGTCGGACATTTTGATCGTTTTGATTCAGATTCACTGGTTAGTTGGACAGATTAAAGCACTCTTGACTGTCGGACCAATGAATGTTCTAGTAATGATTGTCAGACCACTGACGTTCATCTGTTACAGTAAATGGCTTGTTTGGTTAGACACTTCATGAAGTAATCCCTCAACGATATATTGTATAGGTATTCTCGTGATCGTCAGGGCTTAAATGAATGATAATTATGGCGTCTTCTCCTTCTCTAGACACGGGAAATTTACACTAGGCTCAACCAAACGACATATCCTTCAGCATTGTCTCGCGCTGTCTTTTCCAATTGAATAATCCTTAGGTTGAACTGTAAGCTTATGTACCAAATGTTAAGAAAAATCAAATTTAAGAGAAATATATAATTTTATATCTACTGATACACATAAACGTTGGAGAGAACCGAATGAGCATTCCAGAAAACCCATTCAGGCATCATTGGGTACATGACACACAATGATGACAAAACAAAACACGAAACACAGAAAAACGTAAAAGAAGAGCAACACGGAACCCACCAAAAACCCGTGGGTGAACCAAGGTATTGGCGACAACTCAGTCATCGGAAAAATATTTTTAGATGAATTATATAACAAGATCATTGATCATTTTCTATAAAGATAATAGGTGTGATCGTGAAGAAAAATACATATTTTAAGTAACATGAATTTGTAAAGATTGATTAAATATCGCATCTTAGTCTATCTTTTGAAAATTTTAGTTTGCAAGATATTTCATGACTGATGGACTGTACTCCGGTTCTTTGTCAATTCATCCTTTCAGTTTATTGTCTAATGGATCGCAAGTTCTTTTCGGAAAGGGGGTGTCGTGACCGTGATCGTATGGTAGTTGATTTTACAACTACCAATGCAATCAGTGCCACTGATGTTGTGAGTTCGAATCTCGATCAGGGCGAGGCGTACAACGTTACGTGATAAAGTTTGTCAGCGAATTGCGACAGGTCGATGGTTTTCTCCGGGTCTTCCGGCTTCCCCCACCAATAAAACTGACCGCCACGATATAACTGAAATATTGTTGAAAGTGGGGTTAAACACTATCAAACAAACTTTTCGGACAACTTTGACTTGTTAAATTTAAAGTCTGTTCTTCGATATACGGATTCTGATTACCCCTTTGGTATCTTCAAACTCTTCTTAAACAATTGTAGATCAGCGATGGATTCGATCGAATCAGATAGATAGTTCCAATCCTGAATTTCATTGTAATACAATGTTGACTCGCTGCCTTTAATTTTAGGCGATACATAGATCAAAAGACTCTATCTTGTATTGTGTTTGTGATGTTCGTTAATTTTTATAAAATTATTTTTCAAATAAGAGGGACGTGCATTATTGAAGATCTTGTGATCATGATTAAAACGAACCTGTTTAATCCTATTTTCAACATTTAAACATCCTACATTAGATAGTTCCGTTTGTGTTATACTCTTGGGGCCATACTTTAAATAAAACGAACTGCTTTGTTTTGTGGCACTTGTAATTTGTTGTTTAAAGCTTGAGATATACCAGGATACCAGTAGGAACAGGAATAATCAAAATGACATTGTAGGAGTTCTTCTTGTTTCAGAAGATAGATAATTTGCTTTTCTATACATCAATCTCAAATGAGAATTATCATTTGCCTGTTCTTTCATCCACAAATTTTGGTCTATATCAGTGCCTATACATATACGGTATACTCTCCAAAAAACGAAACGCAACATCTCAAAAAATATAATTTACTTCAAATTTTCATTATCATTTTAAATACAGAAATAAGCATTACATTACACTGAAATTTGGCACATTGGTTGTTCAGATTTTAAAGTTCATTAAAATGTCAAAATGTATCACATTAAAGTCCATAGCGGTCAGATGACGTTACTTCAAAGTCGATATGTGTTGTGCCCACCATTAGTCTGTAACACAGCACGGACACATCAGCAGCCCAAGATCGCTACGTCCGGACCGTGACAGCAAAAGAAACAGCATCAAATGTCCCAAGTCTCCCACGAATATCGGCACAGACAGTCAGAAACCATTTCCGTGAAAACGGCTTACGCGCCAGTCTACGTCCTTACTTTAGCGCAATACTGAGACGTCGGCATCGACCTGCAAGGGTCAAATGGTCAACAGAGTAAGGGGCTGGGATCTGCAAAACTGGAGGCGAGTCTGGTCAGCGATGAATGCTGCAGAAAAGAGATGGCCGTACACGTGTCTACAGATGCCGGAATGAGAGGTTCGCAAGGAACTGCGTCCTTTGAGATCGAACATTTCGGCGGAGGAAATGTAATGATGTGGGGTGCCATATCCTACGCCGAAAAACTCAACTGGTGCACATCCATGCCAACCTTAAGGCTACTCGATACAGAGATGAGGTTTTGACACCACACATGCTTCCCACAATGAACCACCGTAGGGAAGTTTTTCAGCACGACAACGCTCGGCCGCACACAACTCGTGCTACTGTTGACTTTCTAGCCAACCAGAACGTAACAGTGCTCCCCTGGCCTTTTAAATCACTAGATTTGAACCAAATAGAACATTTGTGGATGACTTGGATCGACGCGTGCGCAGTCGTCAACAAGCGCCGCAAACTCTGCAAGGACTGCAGCAGGCTCTTGAGCAAGCATGGGGGAGAATTCCACAAGACCGTTTTCGTCGATTGATCGAGTCTATGCCGAGACGGGTCCGTGCTGTGTTACAGGCTAATGGTGGGCACAACAGATATTGACTTTGAAGTGATGTCATCTGAACGCTATGTGATAAATTTTGACATTTTAATGAACTTTAAAGGACAAATGACACGATTTTTAAATTTTTCACAAAACTTAGTGAAATACTTCCAAAATGCTGTAAAAATAATTTCTTTTTCACTTTCATGTGATTAACGATACGTACAAAGGGACAAACACCCCTTTCATCGCCCTTTCTGCTGACCTAGAAATTATGCATATTTTGAGTGCGATAACGAGGTTGAACCACTCGTGACGTCACATGCGCCAGTCATCCATTTCTAAATCAGTTGATTGATATCGATACGAAATTTCCATAACAAAGCCGTGATTAGCAAACCAAAACAAACATCCACGTGGGTGAAATAACCAGAAGTTGCAAATGGTGTCCTGAATGGAATTAATTGAGAAGTTCAATTGTCATTTATTTATTTGTTTTTTCTCTGTAAAAGACAAAAATTCGAAAGTGTAACCAAATATTTATGATGGTGCCCCTAATTAGAAAATTAAAGCAGTGATCAATAAACATGTCACTTGTTTGATTACTGTCCAAGGCTAAAATATGAGATAATTGTTTGAAAAACATCACACATGTCACCTTTATAATTACAGCTAAGTTGACTCAATTTGAGACATTTTAAATAAATCATAACAAATAAATTAATCTTTTCCACTATAAGGGAATTGTTAAAGAAATGAGAGCAGTATTAAAAAATGATTAAAATAAAATAAATCACTTGATAAATATTTCTTGGCCTAGATGTAGAAGTAGAATCCTAAAAAGGGG
>MJUT01023881.1:83790-98485 GCA_002080005.1 Gigantidas platifrons
CACAGAAGTCACAGGACGAATGAACAATCCAGAGATACTGGCAACATTGGACACAGAAGTCACAGGACGAATGAACAATCCAGAGATACTGGCAACATTGGACACAGAAGTCACAGGACAAATAAACGTTAGAGAAAACTGAAGAGACAACAAAGAATGGACCATCCAGAGATACTGGCAACATTGGGTACAGAAGTCACAGGACGACAACAAAACAATACAAAAACAAAACACAACACAGAAGACTAAAAAGATGAGCAACACGGACCCAAACAAAAAATCCGGGGATCCAGGTACTCGCGAAGCGTAAGCAGTTTCTGCTTCTTATAAGACACCCGTCGTGCTATGAACATCTTAACATAAATAAATATCATTTGGAGATTTTAGCACATCCTTATTTTTTCAAAAATTTTAAAACGTATGATTAAGACGTTGGGTAGTATCCAAGCACTCGATCAAGTATTAGACAGACAACTAGAACATTTGATCCATTATATGATACACATGCCTTAGACTGAAGGAAATAGAAGACATATGATACACATGTCTTAGACTGAAGGAAATAGAAGACAAACGTTCAGGTACAACGTTACTGTACATCTACCTTAGTTTAAGTGGAGAGGGGACTGTTAACAATAACATAGTATGTGTAGATATAAAAACACATGAAGGGTTATGGTCAGGATTATGGTATTTAACGCCACTTTCAACAAATTTTCTGTCATATCGTGGCGGTCAGTTTTATTGGTGGAGGAAACCGGAGTACCCGGAGAAAACCACCGACCTGCAAAAAGTCACTGACAAACTTTACCACATAATGTTGTATCCAGTACACATCGCATGAGCGGGATTCGAACTCACATGAAGGGACTTTTCACAAAATCAAGATCTGGTAAGAGTACAACACAATGATGATCGCAATTAGACATATAGACAACACATAAAGAGGACTGAGCACAAAATCATAATCTGACTAGACAAAACATTACATACATGTACATCGTAATGTTCATAGACTCATTTAGACAGATAGAACAACATATAAAGAAGGTTGTTCACTAAGTTATAATAAAGACAGACAGCATATGAAGAAGACGATTCTGAAAAATCATGATATATATATATAATATATACCTAGCACGTGGGTGGACAAAATATACAGAAGTGCTTACTTACCATTGTCGTCATATAGTTAGTTCTTTTCAGTTTTATTGCTTTCCTCATCAACGATATTTGTTCATAAATCTGCAAATAAAAAGTAAGAACTATTTAAACAATATATGTTTATTTTATTCTTAAAATCCACGTATTAAGGCTAAAATGTGTACATGACCATGCGATCTATATAATAGGGATTACTTTGTTATGGAAAATACATTCCAACTGTAAATTCTGAAAAGGAATATTAACGAGATCCGTCATTATTTTGTTTGTTTGTTTGTTTGTTTGTTTGTTTGTTTTGTTTTGTTTTGTCTTGTTTTAGATTTTGTTTTGGATTTTGTTGTGTTTGTTTTTTGCTTTGTTTTATATTTTAATATAAAGCCAAATTAGACAACAATTACCAAAACCAAGAATTTGGAGTATCTAAAAAGTTCACTGATGATCACCCGCATCGGTGGTGTCATGGTTAACGTACTCGCCGTGAGTTCAGACAGCGACCGGGTCAAATAAAAAGACTATAAAATGTGTATTTACTGCTCCTCCACTAAACATGCAGTATTAAAGGGGTAAGAGTAAAATATAGCCAATGAAGGACGTCATAATTATAGATAATTGTAGTTTTCAGGCACGAGTATGTACTGCTTAATTGTCAGGGACGATCAATCACTTTCTCAGTGGAATATGTAACTGATCATGTAATACATTTTCTTGTAGCATATTTTCATGTGTCTGTATGCTACAATAAAATCTTGATTAATTTGTGATTTATATGTCAAAAGAGAGGCATACTCTATAATAGTGATGTGCTGTCATCTCTCATCGTAACGTTAGTTGTTACTATCACAGAAAAAAAGCTAAGATATTGTTCCTATCTACCAACAATATATCACATTCTAATTTGCAACTCAAAGTAAGATAACTTTGGATGCAACTTTTGCTTTCTACTAAGCTTTATCACTTGCAATGACAATAGAGATCAGAGTAACTCAGTAACGACAGTATGTTTAACATACAATGTGCTTACGATTTATATGCATAGAATAAGGCAGTTATAAAGACCGAGATATACATATATCGTTTTTATGTACAATTTATGACATTTACCTTCCTTCTTTGGAAATATTAGTCCTACAATATAAGACTCCGTTTACTTTACATGTTTTAATTTTATTTTTCCTTTTTATTATTTTTTGTTATTTACTATTTACTGTTTTCTATTTATTTTTTTATTTCTGATTGCTGCCTCGGAGTCTTATGTAGGAAGCCATTTTTCCCGTAGCATTTTGGAAAATCCCAGAAATACCCGTTACTGCGGTGTATGAGTAAAATCTATGATAATATAGTATGAAAATGTAACTTGCCTTGATTTTGTGTGTCAATTAACGGTCCAATTAATTTAAATTAGGTAGCAGGTGAGAATCGTGGCGTGTTCCGGAGAAGTGTTAGGTCACGTGAATGTTTAAATGTGGAGGTTTGTATACATTACGGATTTGTGAAAAGAAAGGATAGAGCATATTAATATTATTAAGAACCAATTATAGATATTTAGATATCATGACACTAGAACATGCGTTATTTGCTGAATTAGAATCTATTTCATGTCGGTTGTGACAAATACACACAAGAGATATTTCATGAGACAAGAAAAGTTTCGTTTCATAAACCAAATTCCCAAATATAGGATTCACTTGTTTTTCACTCGGATTCTCTCGGAGGATGACATGTCGCATCATTGCAGACGAGAGGGGGGCTTGGCAAAATCACAATTAAAAACATGGAAATCGGACTTGACATATAAAAGTAAGTGCATTTTTATTCTTTTTTAACATATATATTCCAGCGTGTGCAGTTTGAGCTATGATGAAATGTTATTATAATAGTGTAAAATGGTCCAAAAGTTCCCATCGAAATTTGATGGGAACTTGCTAAAGGAAAAATGGCTTCCTACATAAGACTCCGAGGCAGCAATCAGAAATAAAAAAATAAACAGTAAATAGTAAATAACAAAAAATAATAAAAAGGAAAAATAAAATTAAAACATGTAAAGTAAACATCGCGCCTATCGGAGTCTTATATTGTAGGACTATGGAAATATATGATAAATGTATTAGGCATTGACAATTTACTTAGTACCCTACATATACCCCAAAGAGACTTACGAAAGAGAAAATCCTGTACGATTATGGATCTGCTTGTGTTCCCTTGGAATTTCAGTTTCAGTAGTATATATTAAATGTGTATGCACGAGTGCGTGTGGTTAGCTCATAACTTGTTTCATCAAGTAAAAAAGATGTATATAATTATTGAAATAATATCTATCTACATTTGCTATTGATGTTCTTCTTCTTCGTCCAATGAAGTTCATCTCTCAGTAAGCCTGAGTATTGCAACAATTAAATTCACTATTCACTGTTAATTTTATAAAGAAAAAGTACCCTCTATGGTGGAATACAATGTTCAAAATGAAGACTTACCTGTACTGGTAAGTGTTCTAAATCTTTTGGATATATTCCCTCTAGATTATTATAGGGTGTTAAAGCACCATACCTGTAGAATAATAAAACATGCTTCTAGGATTTGCTGATATGATTTTGGAATTGTTCCGACAGAGTGGTATTTTTTATTTTTCCTTTTATTCTTGGTGTACTCAGAATACGGTGACGTTGTAAAAACTTATACCAGGGAGCAGTTGGTATATTACTATGAAGGTTTGGAAAATTTATAATGACAAAATCGAAGTCGTCTCTTTTGTCATTGAGTCCGATAGAAAGGTAACTATTGGCGTAAAATTCAAGATAAATGTCAATAAATGAGGTAGATAGAGCTGTTTCTGTGCTTTTTGTTTTATCTCATGTTCATTTGGTGTAGATTAATGGAATCTAGAATACTGATTATGTTCGAGCATTTCACACAAAATAGCAGTTTATGAATTTGACGGAGTATTAAGGATCTAATTTATTTTCCCCAATGTTTATATTTCAACATCTTCTCTCTTATACTCGTACTTATCTTACCTTTACATATAACTGATTTGTACCTGAAAACATGCTGGTATTTACAACAGCATACTTTGTTAAACATGACGTTATGCAAAGATCGAACTTACTAATAAATTAATTAAACACTTTCTACATTTTGTTCCATGTGTTTATATGTATTGTGGGGTGTTAAATGCTGACAGATGCTGTACATGTCTTGATGATTTTTTGCATATGTGGGCATACGGCCACAAGGTGTCAACAACTATTTATTTTATATTTGTTTAATTCGTCACGTGTCTTGGTTTGTAAATTATTGAGGTGGCATTTGTTTATGATATATACTTGCACAATAAGATTTTTAAATTTTCACTTGAGGGTCCATGCATGAACTTGTGATAATAATATTGTTATGAATCGATAACATGTCATTTGACCTATTACATTATGTCTTTTGGTAATAAGGAGGTATTGGGTTCCGTGTATGGAGTAAAAGTGCTAAGCTCAGTTGTACGCTAACAAACTCTTCTTTTTGTAGATTTCGAAAAAGGGTAGGCACATGGAAGCCGCTGATCATGAAAAAAAGCTATTTAAATTAGTTCACACAACTACGACAAGTTCAAAATGAATATGTTCAAAACACATTTATTAAATCAGTGCATCGAATGTATAATTAATTTCAACAGATAGTTGAAAATCCAAATTAAGAGAGACGAAAAAATCAAAAATCCCAAATTTACAGAAAAATCGAACAAATTCTGTATCTACCTGAAGAGATCGAATAAAATTGCATATACATGTATATAGTATTTCGCACAAAGCATTTCCGAAATTGCCACTCACAGTCAGGAGTTGGAAACCCATATAATTTCAAGTCAAAACAAAACAAAATAACCGACAGAGATAAACTGTAGTCTAACATACATGTAAAAAAAGAAACATTTGTGGACGTAAAATGGCAATAGTAACAAATGTTAAGTTTAAGTAGTCTGTTTAGTTCATAATTCTATGCACTTTAGATAATTACAGCATCATGACATTCTCGTTAATTTGTCTGTTGAAGTAATGAATGACAAAAAAAACCAATTTGAAGCAACATAAGCATATAATTGTAATTGTTTTCTGCAAATATCACAAGTGTTGGAACGTTTCCATATTATGTTTGCCAATAATTGCATGTTTTCTGATAATTCACTGGTGTAATTGATGGGTATTTGTATCCATGTAGAAATTACCTGTATATCAACTAACATATATTATGTATAATTTAATTTCGTTTATATATATAAAAACACTCTCTGAATCGCATCGGTGATGTAATGGTTTGCGAGTTCGACTCGAGTGCGGCATACCAATGACTATAAAATTGGTATTTGTTGCTTCTCCTCTATGTACGCAGCATTAAGGAGAAAAAACCAAGACTGGTTGGCACGGAATCAGGATAATGTGTCCGAGTGGGGCGACATGTCTGTCCGCGGACTGTTGTTTCAGTGAGATAGCACTATAAAAATCCGTGCTGGTCTAGAACAAAGCAGACCTCATCATCACCTCATTGAAAATTAATATGTTCTCACCATGATATAGCTGAAAAATTGCCGAGTTAAACAACAATTACTCACTCATACTCTGAACTTTGACACCCTGACGTTATACATCAATCAATCAACCTGATTGTTTTGGTAGACAAAGCAATTTAAATTTAAATTGATACAATGTCACTGAATATTCAAGCATCGAACCTGCAAACGAATTGTAAGAGCGACAGTTTTAAATGTATGTATACACCGCAATCAAAGCAAGACAAGGACATGTTAATGTGATAAATATGGTAATTAGATACCTCAGACGGATGTGGGTGCCAGATGGAGTAGAATTGAGTTTTACAATAATGTTATGATTGATGTACACTAATAGCGTTTAATATATTTAATATTAGGGTCGACGACAAATCTGTCCTTATCTTATGATGAAGCATGATTAACAACATAATCATTTTATTTATTCTAAATTCTTGCTCGATATAATTCTATTCAAGAGTTCAAGCTTCTCTTGATGTATACCCTGTTGCACTCCACTGATTATCCAGGGAAATAATCTGCTGGTATGCAGGCTATCATGATAAGATTTGACGACTTTTTGGGACAAGTACATGTATATAGCAATATACATGGTATTAGAGAAATGCTTGTGAACCCCGGGTGACGTTCTAAGATTAACTTACAAAACTGGTTCTATACCTTTTTAGGTTTTATTACAGCGATGTCCTTCACCTTTTTTGATCAAATAGTATTACCCTTATTTTTATTACACCTTAATACTTTATTTTAATACTAAAGGATAACCAGAAATTATGAACCGACTAGTATATTTCAAAACTATGTTACTGTGGATGTCAGAGTTCAAAGATAAGCATAATGCAGATATCATAATTTTTTGATTTTCAAACAATTGACCAGTCGTTTGAATTGTTACTTCGGTATATTTTGATTTTTGCAGCTGTTTTGGGATGTGGCCCGAAATAAACAGAACATATAAATCGTATTCTAACCAATGTTTCAAAGATAAACAACACTGATGACCCACCCCCTCTTAAATCTCAAACTTCTAAGCATAAAAGGACAACAGAGGACGATGAAAATCTAGATTCTGGCAAGGGAAAGGCATTAAAAGGTTACTGAGTTTTAACGATTAATGGTGATCTTCACCCTTCTTAATATCTAGATATAGAGATCAGTAAACAAAAACCCAGATGAATACTGCACCGACTCACTTTCACAGAATAGACCATGATCGCGACTAACGTTGTGAGCTGGATTTCACCTTATAAACGTTACATGATAACATATGCGTAAATTGTAGCCGGGATCTAATAATGAAGAGAGACATTACTAAGTATTATGTTCTTACAGCCTTAGAACATTGTAGTGGCTATGCTTAGGGATGTGGTGTTTAACGTCACTTTCAGTGGTATTTCAGCTACATCATGATGGTTTGTTTCACTCTATTGGACAAGTTTATATCCTTGGTACAAGAACATGTGACAATTTAATTTCTTATTACGAAAAACGGTTTGTATCGTTCTTCGCAATTACCAACAACAAAATCAAGCATTCTGATTGGTCGAGTGCAGTTTTACTATATTCTAATTCACTGTTATTGTTAAAAGGAGCACTGAACACACTCAATCTTTTTTTTTCTTTGATACATGTATTTGGATTATATATATAGTACAACTCACATGATCCATCGATGTCCTTTAACAAATGTTCTAACATAATGTCTTAAAATCTTCAGGTCTAGTCTCTGTTCCCGTGTCAACAACCTGCCATTTATTTTATTTATTTCGGAGAGCAATTCTTTATTAAGATTCTGGAAACAGAAAATAATAAGTAAAATGTTTGTGGTGTATATATATATATATGCTTAGGAATGCTACTAGAAATTATCATATTTTTTAGAAAGATTTTACTCTTTAACATCAGCAGCGGTGAACATATTTTGTTCATTGACAGTCGAATCAATTATCAGATTATTTTCAAATGCTAATTACAAATGTACTAAGATCTACTCAATAAAATTAAGAAAATGTCAGCACACGTGCGCGTGCACAGACAAACAAAACATAATATGACAACCAACATACCATACACGTGAATAATGGACACGAAAAGTGACCACACAAGTGGAAGTACAGAAGACTAGAGTTGCATTAAAAATAAAATGTATTATTTGTATGTTGGGTTCGGGGAGATGGAGGGATGGTGTTGTTCTGTCTTTTCTGATTGCCCCTTTGGTATCTTCAAACTCTTCTTAAAAATGTTAGGGTTTACTTATATAAGAGTATCTTTTAATGATAATAAACAAAATCAAAGTATATTCCATGCAACTTTTAAATTATTGTTGAAATATTAAAAAAAAATCAGTTTGAACGTGGTCTTTCTCACCCCAAACCGAAAGAATTGGAAATCATTAGAACTAAATGACACTTATAGATTATCTACAAGAAATATACAGATGTTGATTCCACATTTCCATTGTTTATGTGACAAGACATTAGAAGATTCCGGGGTATTGACAAAGCATTCATCACAATGAATAATGATATAGACATTTTACTTCATCGTTCATCGATTTACTCCTTTATTGTTGCAGCACTTTTAATGGATACAAATAAACATATATTAATGTTAAGAAAAGACATTACTAGTGATGTAAAATGTAAATATGGTATATAAAGGGGCCGTCGTGGCCATAATCGCATGGTAGTTGGATTTACAACTACCTATGCAAGCAGTGCCTATCACCACTGATGTTGTGTTCCACTTGTCGTAAACACTTCCCGGTCCTTTCCTCATTTATGACTTATCACGTGGTTTGTGACTACATTAACACGACGGGTACCACTAGTGGAGCAGGAACTGCCTACCCTTCCGGAGCACCTGGGTTCACCCCCGTATTTTAGTGGGGCTCGTGTTACTCGATCTTCAGTTTTATGTGCATGTTTTTGTAGAACATTGTGTGTCCTTTCGCACTTTTTCTTTTGGTCATTGTGTTGTCTGTTCTTCTATTTACGGCTTCTGATTACCCCTTTGCGGGGTTTGGTATCTTCAAACTATTCTTGTGAGTTCGAATCTCGACCAGGGCGAGGTGTACATCGTTATGTGATAAAGTTTGCCAGTGAGTTGCGATAGGTCGGTGGTTTTCTCCGGGTCCTTCGGTTTCCTCCACCAATAAACCTGACCGCCACGATATAACTGAAATATTAATGAATGTGCCGTTAAACACCATAAACCAAACTAACATGGTATATAAACTTTACAATTACAAGCTGGAGCGTTACAATTCAATTTAATTTTCACACAGAAATGAGTTTTCAGTCTGGACAATCCAAGGTGTTAAACATTATGACATCAACAATAGTCTCTGTATTATGAAAAGAAAGCTTAAATGTGCGATGTTATACAATCTCAGCAATATAAAAAAAAAAAAAAAAAATCAACCATCAATAACTCGAAACCATTGAATACAAGAAGACCACGACACATGACATTGGAAATCCGGGTCATGGCTTGGGACAGGCACACGGCATGGTTAACGTGGTAATTGGGATCATAACCTTCCACTCTTGATAATTGGATCTCCAGCGGCAATAAAGATACAAACAAATGATTAAAAAAAACCTGTACAGACTCGCTTCCACTCAAAAGATCACATGACATACTATCACAAAAAATAATGACAACATAAACATGGACAGTACAATAGCAGGGTCAGTGGGTGCTCGTAGTTAACAGACTACTAGATAGGAAGGTAGAATATGTTGGTCACATGGACAGTACAATAGCAGGGTCAGTGGGTGCTCGTAGTTAACTAACTACCAGCTAGGAAGGTAGAATCTGTTGGTCACATGGACAGTACAATAGCAGGGTCAGTGGGTGCTCGTAGTTAACAGACTACTAGATAGGAAGGTAGAATCTGTTGGTCACATGGACAGTACAATAGCAGGGTCAGTGGGTGCTCGTAGTTAACTAACTACCAGCTAGGAAGGTAGAATCGGTTGGTCACATGGACAGTACAATAGCAGGGTCAGTGGGTGCTCGTAGTTAACTGACTACTATCTAGGAAGGTAGAATATGTTGTTTTAAAGACCAATACTGTTAAAACTAAAAACTCAAAACTGATACTTCTAATAGATTTAATATCAATTAGTCATGAATATCTAAAGAAATTATTGGTCTTCGAGCGAGACCAGAATAAAAACGTCACCAGCTTGTTGTAATCAAATATTAAACACAAATTTGTAATATACAAAATGTAGAATGGGATGAAATATAAATGCACAAATTTATTTACTGGAACCTACTAGTTGAACCAGCAGATTTGTCTACATTTTCAGCAAAGTAAACCTGTCACAAAGAGTCAACTATAATTGCTAGCTCACAGCCTTCACGAATAAGATTTTTCAAGGTTTTTGCAAGTTTAAGTGTATCAGATTTACACGGTTTCGCTTTGTTCATTACGTCGCCATAAAAACATGTAAAGGTAATGCCTCCTTTTTTAAATAAGATCTCTGTATGTTGAATTGTATTTATATTCGAGGTCTTTCGTTTTCAATTGGTGTTTTTTCCGTTATCGGATTACGGTCAATGAAATCAAAAACATTATCACAAATACGTACTATACGAATTAACCGAGAAATGTAAACGCCATAGTGATTGGGCCAAAGTAACATCACCACCCAAAAAAAGAAAATTCATGACAGGGAAAGGAAAATCGTCTCTTTTGTCGTCTACGTGTGTGTTACCTTGAGCATCGCGATACTCTTGACTCTCGTTGGCCTGTGTGACCGGGAGCTTTGGTGCCCGAGTGGTTGAGATAGTTGTATTCTGACCATACAATTTACTCCACTGATATGAGTTCACGTCCCTGAAGTTTCCAAACAAAGCGAGTTACACCAGTCAGTTCGTCGATAAACGTTTGTTATTTCTTCACAAACTAGTTAGGTAGTCGTCTTCGTACTTTTCTGTATATAATATTTATGTACCCGGTATATACATGTCATACTTACCCTTCATTCAGAATTTATCGATGGGTCGTGTTGTCTGTTTCATTTTAGATATACGATATAAGGTATGCTTACTGATAAACAACAAAAACAACTAGCTTTCTTAATTTGTGTCGGACAGTCGTGGTCGTGATTGTATTGTAGTTGGATTTACAACTACCTTTGCAATCAGTGCCTATCACCACTAAATGTGTGAGTTCGAATCTCGTTCAGGGCCAGGTGTACAACATTATGTGATAAAGTTTTCAGTGACAACAGGCCGGTGGTTTTCTCCGGGTCCTCCAGTTTCCATCACCAATAAAGCTGACCGCCACGATATAACTTAAATATTGTTGAAAGTGACGTTAAAAACCATAAACCAAGCCTAAAGCCAAACCTTAATTTGTGATTTTTTTTTACACCTCAACAATTGTTTAATTTGAAATATGATTTTGCACCATTATGTTTCATTTGAAACAAAATATACATGTACATGGCTGATTGTATTTAAAGTATCTAAATCGTCTCACCCTTCTCAGTTTGAATGTTCGTAGTGTATACGACTGTCTATTGTGATAATGTCCTGTATGAGTAAAGGCATATGGGTACTCCTCATTTAGATGGTTGTATAATTGTTCCTCTAAACCTTTTAATACGTCTCCTACAGAGTCTGAAGGTTGAACAAAATGGCATCATTATATGAAAAGTATATTTTGTATAGCTGTCTATTTTAAAAATAAATAAAATATAATTAAAGAAGTACAGTCATCAAATGTACAATATTCAATTTTAAACACTTTTAGAGGTTTTGTATTATTAAGACTGAAAGTACAATAAATCTATGTGCTTATCTGTATTGAGTAGTTAGCTTTTTAAAGTTCTCTAAATATATTAAAACTTTTGAATTTGATAAAATATAAACCTAAATTGTATATCATAATTACAAATTTACACATCGAGCAAATCAAAAACAAACAAAAAATATCATATTTTCTCATCCTACAATCATATAAGTTATTGCAGAAAAGGTTTTGACCACAATATTCAGGTCAAGATCAAATTTAGTTATCATTCTTACTATGGTTTCAGAGTTATGTCCCTAGTTAAAATGGCAAAGTAGTTTCCATGCTGACCACCATACAGGGATGAAGATGGACTTTGGTCATTATTCTTATTTTTAATGGTTTCAGAGTAATGCCCTGTATATAATTGAAAAAAAAAATCAAATTTGGGAACTTCAGTCTCCATTGGACAAATATTTTGACATTTTTACACAATGTTTTTGACTGCAATATACAGGTCATGTTCAATGTTTTCTTGTTTTCTTTCATGTCTTTTAGGGTTCCCGAGTTATGCCCATGTTTACTGTAGCTGTAAGAGGGACATCTGTGTCCATTTAAGATATCCAAAACATTATAGTTTTTATTTTTATTTTGGTGTTTCTAACTTTGTACCAATATGTATCCCAAAGTTGGTAAAATATATTTTTCCTACCAAAGCATAATAATTACATATCTCACAAATTTACACATGTAAAAATTTAACCGCATCCAATACGGAACCCTCACTGAAATTATTTTTATTTTTTTTTATGTATATTAGAATCCGTAAAATTTCCAAAAATATGTATTTTTTGTTTTCTTTATGATTTTTTGTATGATTCTGAAATTATGTTTAGAACTATATCTTAGAAGGGGGAATAGTGATTGTGACTTGTTATAGCATGCACATTAATGTGTTCTTAATGTCGAAGAATATTTAACAAAATTAGTCAGAATTATAAACCAGCTATATTTTTCATTATGTTATCTACAAAAATCTTCAAGTTTTTATTTTTGACAGATACATACCGTTTCCAGAGGCAATAATTCCATGTGAAGAACCTCCACAAGACAACAGTATAATGAGAAATGACATGCCATTTAGTACGTTATTCATGTCTTAATCCTAACTCTATCAAGATGATACAATCACAAGCATTGTAAAGCGAACTTTCCTTGCTTTAATTTGTAGCATAAGATGCGCGAATTATCTATTCATCAGAAATAAATATTGTTTTTTCCTTCTTGGTTGTTCGTGTAGAAATAATTCATCATTTTTAAAGATAGCATGGTAATCTTCAGAACAATGACTTTACGATGAAGACGTATGGAATTATTTATAATAATTTTGCACGTGTGTCATATTAATATGCTGTAGCTTACTTTATATACATAACTTCTTAATAATTTCCCTCACTTACTTATTGTCTGACAGACCAATGTAGTTACTTATATTTTTTTGTGCATTATATATTTTCACAGAGAGTTATTTAATTAGCAATGTATTTAGACAATAATTGACAAAGCAGCACTCCAAAGTTATGTAAGCTTTACATACTAGTCATGTAACAATGCTACCTTTTTGTGTAATGTGTAATAGTACTAATGTAATACGATCTTAATCTTTATATTATGGTGTTTATTGGTTTTATGGTGTTTAACGCCACTTTCAACAATATTTCAGTTATATCGTGGCCGTCAGTTTTATTGGTGAAGGAAACCGGAGTACCCGGAGAAAACCACCGACCTGTCTAAGTCACTGACAAACTTTATCACATAATGTTGTATCGAGTACACCTCGCCACGAACGGGGTCCAAATTCACAACGTTAGTGGTGATAGGCACTGATTGCACAGGTAGTTGTAAATCCAACTACCATACGATCACGACCACTACTGCCCCTTTAACTTATGAGATGTTTGTTGAATGATCTTAAACTGTATTTGTTGTTTACATCTTAACTACATTTATTGTAAACCTCACTGTGTTGCCATTCTGTTGATTCACTGAGTTGACCCCTTAACAATTATATATCTTGCAGTTCTATTCCTTCATTCAAAATGGACGATATTTTTAAAAGTAGAAATTTCTTTTTATGACTAATTTGTCTATATTTTAAGTAGGAATGAGCTGGAAAAAAAATAATTTGTGACAATATAATTATCATATCGATAAAATCTGTAATTTTGACGGTTTCGTTTTACCAAATTTGCATTATGATCCAATGTTTAATCTATCCACCATTTGAATATATTCACGATCAACGTCCGTATTTTCAGAGTTAATAAATGATGGTAATCATTCTGATTATTATCATTTTCGATGTACTTTTGTATCTTCTAACGGTAGTCGTGAACTATGCAGTGTGTATATCATAGGCGTTGAAGTAATACGGATGTCAATAATTAAAACCAAATTCTTTTTGTTTGATTGTTTGATGGTGTTTAACGCCACTTTCAACACTATTTCAGTTATATCTTGGCGGTTAGTTTTATTGGTGGAGTGTTTCTTTCTGAACCCGAAACAGGTGAAAACACGTCGTTAGTTGAATTTTTCAAGGTCATATTACACCATAAAACCAAATGTTTTTTTCCCATCACTATGTTTAATTGGCGGTACCACACCAGATTAAGAATAATTTACTGCTGATTATTTTTATTTCTCCTTTTCTATTATTTGTTCTAAACAAAACAGTATACCAGCGATGCACATCTTATGAATAGTAAAAGGACCAAGTGTATCCGATGTGGAGTACAATCCCTTAGAGATATTGTTATGGTGTATAACGCCACTTTCAACAATATTTCAGTTAAATCGTGGCCGTCAGTTTTATTGGTGGAGGAAACCGGATTGCCTGAGTAAACCACCCACCTGCCGCAAGTCAATGACACACTTTATAACATAATGTTGTATCGAGTACACTTCGCTTGAGTGGGATTCGAACACACAATACTAGTGGTGATAGGCACTGGTTTCATAGGTAGTTGAAAATCCAACTACCATACGACCACGGCCACGACTACCCCTACAACTACCATACGACCACGGCCACGACCACCCCTACAACTACCATACGACCAGGGCCACGACTACCCCTACAACTACCATACGACCACGGCCACGACTACCCCTACAACTACCATACGACCACGGCCACGACTACCCCTACAACTACCATACGACCACGGCCA
>MJUT01023881.1:109501-137543 GCA_002080005.1 Gigantidas platifrons
TCAAATCGTAATATTTTTCTTTCTCAAGTTTAAAAAACTGGATGAAAATAATTTGTTGACAAAAAATGGACCTCGCCCCCCTCGAAAATTTTCTCAACGGATTTACACGATTCACGAAATCGGCCACGCCGCCCCTCAAAAATCCGGAAATCCGGCAAAATCCGGAAAACTTTCACCCATGAATATTAAGTTTCTATCTTTTGTAGTTTCAGAGAAATGTGTAATCCTCAAAATATGTACTTTTTCTATAAAAAAAAAACAACATGATTTTACAAGAAAAAAAAACAATAGATTAATCTGAATTTCGAACTCGCTCTAAATAATAGTGTAATAATGCTTCCTACCAAAAATTATGCTGATCGGCCAAAAACTAAGAGCGCTATCGCATTAACGAAGATAATTCTCAAAATATGTACTTTTTCTATCAAAAACCATGATTTTACAAGAAAAAAACAATAGATTAATCTACATTTCGAACTCGCTCTAAATAATAGTGTAATAATGCTTCCTACCAAAAATTATGTTGATCGGCCAAACACTAAGAGCGCTATCGCGTTAACGAAGAACATCCATACGCCCGCCCACCCATCCGCCCGCCTTTCGCCAAAACATAAGCCGACTGCAACTTCGTTGCAACTCGGCTAATTACCGTCTTTTAATCAAAGTATATTACCGAATTTGTACTCTTAAGACATATCAGAATCGAAATAAATCATGGAAGCCAGAATGTGTTTTGAGTTTTAACATGGGTTGGCGGATATTACTAAATTTTATCCACCAATCCATGTTAAAACTCAAAACACATTCTGGCTTCCATGATTTATTTCTTAATTATTTTCCATTGAAATTAATAGGAAAATATTAATTACTATATAATAATAGATATTACATTGTATGTTCAATATGGGAGGATAGTGTACGAGTCCGTATTGTATTAAACACCCGTATTGGACGCGTCGCCACAAACGCCGAGTCCAATATTGGTTTTCAATACAAGACGGATAAGTACACTATCATTTTTTATTACCTAATAGTATATTAATTACCTTTCTATTGGGAATATTTTAGTTTTAACCATATTTCACGTTTAATTTGTCTCTCGGGCAATAGAACGGCGGTCGTTCTATTGCCCGCTGTAGCTGTAGCGTTCTATTGGCTGCGACCTTTTGACCCGCTTTATGATTGGTCAATTACGTCTTATGAATATTCATTAACTCGACCAAATATTTATCATTACGTCTAAATTCCAAATGTAATAAAACGTTCGAATGATAACTCATAATTTGTTATTGTTAACTGTTTTGAAAATACAATTTAATTACTTTATTCTTATCTCTCTATCCCAAAACTTTGAAAGTACAAAAATATGCATCCCAAAACTACTATTAGGTAATAAAAGTTATTTAATGTGTAGCAAGGCAATAGACCAGAACATTTTTCCTTCGGTACTGGGAACAGCTCAAGTGTTCTATTGACCTCAGCCGTTGGCTTCGGGCAATAGAACACTTGAGCTGTTCCCAGTACCTTGGGAATTATATTCTGGTCTATTGCCTGGCTACACATTAATTAACTGTATAATATTTACACAATAACACAGTACAATAAATAAATTATTATATAGCTGAAAAAAATAATAACATTGTTTATTCAGACTTAATAGTTAAACAAAATATAAAATACTAGTATCGTGTATCAACAGATTTAACCAATCACGAAATTTTATCCAGCATTTGAAGATATGCAGGCCTCACTGTCATAAAGCTTTCGAGTTCGATTTTCAAAATATTCCAATCAGAACCTTGTATTTGTTGGTTTGATTTGAGTAATGGTGTTTAACGCCTAATTACACCTTATATAAGAATGCTGGATTCTGATTGGTTAATAGCCGTGACATTTTTTTTTATAATTACACCTTATATAAGAATGCTAGATTCTGATTGGTTAACAGCCGTGATATTTTTTTACAAAGTCAGGCCTTGCATTGTGAATTTGCAGAATTTTTACTTCATGTAGGTGTATTTGCATAAGATTTAAATTTTTTTCATGGTATT
The DNA here is from genome assembly GCA_002080005.1 of Gigantidas platifrons. Classification (NCBI taxonomy): domain Eukaryota; kingdom Metazoa; phylum Mollusca; class Bivalvia; order Mytilida; family Modiolidae; genus Gigantidas; species Gigantidas platifrons. The sequence goes on from MJUT01023881.1 coordinate 111,553, forward strand.
TTCACAATCGTATTTGCCGTTTTTACCCATTACAAGCAAGCAGCCCCAAACAACCTAATGAGCATAAATCAACATCAGTTAACAGCTCACACGGCACAAACCACTCCAGCCATATAAAATCATCAGAAGTATACAATTTACCAGCAAAACAAAACCTCCGCATACTAAACATCAATTGCAGGAGTATCAGAGACAAGAAATCAGAGTTTGAGGCAGTAGTCAAATATACTAAGCCAGATATAATCTGCGGAACGGAATCATGGCTAAAAGGAGTAAAACCAGGGAAAAATCCAACTAAGGACGCAATAAAATCTAGTGAAATATTCCCCAGTGATTACCACCATTACCGGAACGATAGAGGCATCCTAGGTGGAGGAGTATTTATCCTAGTCCACAAAAGCTTAATATCAATAGAACAACCAGAACTAGTCACAGACTGTGAGATAGTATGGGTGAAAATAAAGCTTCAAAAATACAGAGACCTCTATATTGGATGCTTCTACATGCCTCATAGAAACCCCAAGGACACTCAAGAGCTAGACAAATCGATTAAAAAATTGAATGAAAAAAACAGCAAAAATCTAATCTTAGCTGGCGATTTCAACTGCCCGGATATAAATTGGAACACACTATCAGTAGATCCAGAAAGTGATAACAGAGACATCCAGCAATCAATAGTAAACATCTCACTAACATCAGAGCTAACTCAAGTGCACGACCAACCAACTAGAGGGAATAATATACTTGATCTCATATTCACAACAAACCCTTCGCTAATAAAATCATCAATTAGCATACCTGGTATATCTGACCACGATATAGTAGCCACTGACATAGAAACAAAACCACATTATCAGAAATCCAATCCAAGAAAATGTTACATCTACCCAAAAGCAAACTGGAAAGACCTCAATAATGACCTTGAAAAACTGTCCTCGGAAATAGAAACAATGTACGACACAGGCAGCGACACACAAACGCTATGGGATACATTTAGATCGAAATTAAAAAAAACTTTTGAACTACCACATACCATCAAAAATGGTGAAATCTAACAACAGTACACCATGGATAAATCACAAAGTCAAACGATCCCTTAAACGCAAACATAGATTATATAGACAAGCCAAGAAAACAAACAACTGGAGCAACTACAAACATTACCAAAAGGAATGTAGAAAAAACATCAGGAGAGCAGAATGGCAATACATCAATAAAAATATAATGGAAGGCCTACAGAACAACAACTCAAAACCATTCTGGAAGTACATCAAATCCAAAAAACAAGATTCCATAGGAGTAGCACCGCTAAAAGATCAAGGCAAATTATTTAACGATGCAAAAGATAAAGCTAAAATCCTTGTTAAACAATTCCAGTCCGTATTCACCACCGTAAAAAGTACCTTCTTACCAACAACAAACAAATTCATCAAAAACAACATATCAAACATTACTGTCAACAGCGCCGGACTAGAAAAACTCCTAAAAGGCATAAATCCATCAAAAGCCTCTGGCCCAGACGAAATCCCGAATCGAATACTCAAAGAATGTGCAGTGCAAATAGCTCCCGGCTTTGCAAAAATATTTCAGAAATCACTGGACACAGGAGAACTACCAGACGATTGGCTAAATGCAAACATATCAAGTGTCTTCAAAAAAGGTGACAAACATGCAGCAGAGAACTACCGACCAGTTTCGTTAACATCAGTTCCCTGCAAGATACTCGAACACATCATATGCAAACACCTACTAAATCACCTAGACCATCATAACGTACTAACATCTCTAAATCACGGATTCAGGTCAGGTTATTCCTGTGAAACCCAACTCCTTGTAACAATGCACGACTTTATGAGATCCTACGACAAAGGAAAGCAAGTAGATGTTGCCATCCTAGATTTCTCCACAGCGTTCGACACCGTACCGCATGACAAATTACTACATAAATTAAACCAGTATGGAGTAAGAGGCCCTATACATAGCTGGCTAACATCGTTCCTTACCAAAAGAAAAATGCGAGAAGTACTCGAAGGGGAAAAATCTAGTGAAGTCACTGTTGATTCTGGAGTCCCCCAAGGCACAGTATTGGGACCATTACTATTTTTATGTCATGTAAATGACCTACCGGATGCTGTCAAATCACAAGTCCGTCTGTTTGCAGATGACTGCCTGCTATACCGTCAAATCAGCTCACAGCAAGACCACAACATCCTTCAACAAGACTTAAAAGATTTAGAGACCTGGGCAGAAAACTGGGGAATGAGGTTTAATGCGAAAAAATGTTACATCTTGAGCATAAAACAAAAAAGCAGAAAATTATATTCCTTAAATGGCCACATATTAGAACAAGTCCAAAACAACCCATACTTGGGACTTCAAATTTCAGAAGACATGAAGTGGTCAACACACATCAACAATACTGCAAAAAAGGCCAGTTCAACCCTGGGCTTCCTAAGAAGAAACTTGAAATACAGTCCCAAAAACTGCAAAAAGACCGCATATATCACCTTAGTAAGGTCAGTAATGGACTATGGAAGTATAATTTGGGACCCATATCTCAAAACAGACGTTGATAGGCTAGAGCGCATACAACATCAAGCAGCCAGGTTCATCACAAGTGACTACAAAACAAGAGAACCAGGCTGTATAACCAAAATGCTCATAGATCTAGAACTACCAACACTAGAAAAAAGAAGAACACCCCAACGACTAATATTTATGTTCAAAGTGGTTGAGGGCCTGGTACCGGCAATTTCTCCCTCTGATTTTGTAACCAAAACCAGACAAAAAAGATTAATAGAAACAAGACAATATCCTGACTGTATATCACAAAATATTGTAGAAAATAGTGTCATCAGAAACACTAAGGGACTAGTATACCAAAGAGCGAACACTGAACCATTCAAAAACTCTTTCTTCATAAAGACAGTATTAGACTGGAACCATCTTGACGACAACACAGTAAACCAGTCCAGTTTGGAGAGCTTCAAAACTGCTCTTCAATATTCTTATTAAGTCGCATAGCGCACCTCACTCCGTCGAAGTAAAATCCAGAAGTGGATCCATCGACGTACTTCATACAGATACAGACAGATACCCTTCACCGTGACGCTTGTAACAAAATTTGTAAAACGTTATCAGTTGTGCAGATACATCATGTTAGGTCATGAAAACGACAAACAAAATGTATTATTTATTTAGCCAGTGTTCTAAATAATATTCGGTGTAATTAATCAGATATATCATGTTTGGGAGGGGTATTTGCGAAAAATACCAGTCTTGAGACTAAATTTCAATCGCCATTCGGCTCTGGAAATTTTTCGTCTCTCGACTACTATTTTTCGCAAATACCCCTCCCAAACATGATATATCTGTATACAAGTTAGGCGGCTTTTTTTTTACTTTGCATTGTGGATTTACAGAATGTTTACGTCATGTAGGTGTATTTGCATAAGATTTTTAAAAAAATCATGGTATTTGCAAAATCGTATATGCCGTTTTTACCCTTCACCAAGACGCTTGTAACAAAATTTGTAAAACGTTATCAGTTGTGCGTTTTATGCAACATCATTCGGTAGAATTAAACAGATACATCGTATGTGAGGTCCTGAAAACGACAAACATAAAGGTATTATTTATTTAGCCAGTGTTCAAAATAATATTCGGTGTAATTAAACAGATATATCATGTTTGGGAAGGGTATTTGCGAAAAATACCAGTCTTGAGACTAAATTTCCCTCGCCATACGGCTCGGTAAATTTTTCGTCTCTCGACTGGTATTTTTTGCAAATACCCCTCCCAAACATGATATATCTGTTCAACATTCAACAATAGTTCACTTATATCGTGGCAGTGTTATTGGTGGAAGAAACCGGTGTACCCGAGAAAACCACAGACCAGTGGCAAGACACTGACAAACATTATCACATAATATTGTATTGAGTACACCTCTCCATGAACGGGGTTCGAACTCACAATTTTAGTGAAGATAGGCACTGAATGTACATGTAGATGTGAACCCAACTACCATATGATCACGACCACGTCGGACCTCTGTATTTGTTGGATACAACATTCTGTTCGCATATTTTTCGAGTGACAATACAACTCTTGTAATCACACAGTTTTATACGGTAAGGCCAGATCTGTTTTTGTTTTTATTTAGTTTTTTAGGCATCTGTTACTGAACAAAATCTTTAATTTAATCCATTTGAGATTGCAAACATTGTTGTGCCTTATTGACGTTGGAAATGAGTTATCTCTCTTATAGTAACTGTACCTCACCTCAACCAAACAAACTTGTAGCATGAATGCATTATTTTCATTTGAACTTTTGCTGGTTTATGTAACAGGTAAGAACTATGAAATAATACATGCAGATACAAGACACTTTAAATTTGGACTGTAGTTTTATTACCATGAGAGAGCCGTGCAATAATCAAAGACCTAGATGGGATATTGCATGGCTTCATGCTACAAAATCATTTATACCATGGATTTCCGTGTTAAACGGATAAAGAATCGCACGCTTCGCATTAAATTATGTAACTGTTTAACTCGGAAACTGTAGTATATTACATAAAACACATGCTGTCAATCAAAACTCGACTGAGCATTGTCATGACGTCAGTTACAGAGAACTCATTTCCTAAAATCAGATTTGTCCCTTCATAAAACAACATTGGCCATTCTGTTTTTATGAAACAAAGATGAACTAATTATTCTCATCTGTCTTTTAGTTTTGAGAGTGGAATAGTTGTGTAGAAAGGACAGAGAAGTCAAAAGTATTCATGCTGTTACATGAGGAGAGGAACCTTCTTTGTAGATCTTAATATTTTTTTCAGAATCCACATCTGATTCACACCACACTTTGAGTAGCTAGTGTTACAGTAACTCGGAAGCTCCGTTATGACCGTTGATAAAATAATAATCAGGAATGAGGTTTCGTGGTGCATTTGACAGAAGCAGCAATTTTATTAATGTAACGCTGTTTGTATGGACCCTTGTGTACCGGTAATTTATGAATCCAATACAGTGATTTGTGATCCACTTATTCATCTTTAATTGAAATTCCAAAGAAACGCAAAACAGATCAATGATTGTCGAGGACTTCCTTTTTCGTAAGTGTCGTCGGTGTATACTAGTATGTAGTGTTTGCTTTAAAACTATGATACTATCATGTTCAATAAAATGCTAAAATATTTCTATTTCTGTTTCACTGTTATGTTTGCTTTGTTTCAGTTTGTCCTTTAAAGACTTAAGTGAGTAACAATTCTTCAGGTTTCACTGCTCCGGACATCATCTCTTTTAACAGGTTCATCTCGTTGTTATCCTCATTAAGATATTGTAATGCTGTTTTTCTTTCAAAATTCCGAATCCTTTGGTCAATTCCATTTTCCACAATTAAGTTGATTATTTCGATAATTGGATGTATTAAATGCAATAAACTACTGTCTTTATTCACACAGAATATATAACTACGTGTTAGTACGTGTAAAGCAGATTCCTTTTTGTGGTTGATAGCATCGATATTAGTGCCATTTGCCAAAAGAATCCTAACAACGGATATTCTGAGAGAAGCACACCAAGGCAAGTCGTTTTTGGGGTTCCCCTCGTTCACCGAACACGCAAGGTGCAAAACGCTGTTGCCATCGTTATCTGATTCAATAATAGCTTGTTCTGTTTCATCTCTCCTTGTCTCTAATAGATACAGTAAGATTTTAACTGTATCATATTTCATACGAGATACGAGGAGATGTAAACAGTTCTGGCCCTTCTTATCTAAACTTGTTTTTCCACCAAGTTTAAAAATCTGTTGAATGATTTCAAGTTCTGCATTACCTTCATAGTAGCAAAGCACATTGTGAAGAGGGGTCAAGCCAAGCGAATCTACTGAATTTATATCTCCCATATGTTGTAAAATATCTATTATGAAGAACTCTGATACGTTTGGACATAACAATGATAACCTCAGTGGCGTGTTTCCGTCCGGAAAAGTCATCTTCTTCAGTAAAACCCGTAATAGCGGCAATACAATGCCAGATTGTTTGGTGGATGCAAACTGCTTTAAGAAACAGTGGAACGCATTATGTTTGTTTTCATCTATCTGAAGAAGGTCTGTACCCTTGTCATTAATAATAAACTTAATTACATCTGGTCTTGTTATGCTTGCTTCAATAGCCCAGATTACTGGAGTTCCTTTTGAAAATGTTGCTCCATGCTTTCGTAAAATTTTAAGACACTCCATGACTAGAGTATCGTCTCCGTCTGAGTGTATGCAATCACGAACCGATAACTCGTTATTCATTTTGGCACCTTTTTTAAAGAGAAAGTCTAATACTGCAGACCTGTGACATACTGGCGCACGTGTAAGTGTCCATGAAACCATTTTGTCCCATTCGTTTACCTCTATGTTCATAACCACATCTTGCTGAAAGAGGTTATCCAATACTGTTGTCAAAGCAACTTCTTCTTTGAATACTTCTACACAAAAGTAAAATAATTTGGAAACGCCGTTTTTAGTAAACTGTATTTTTCCTGTTTTCGTTAAACAGTGTTGCATAAACAAAAGAGTGATTGCACTATTTACATTCTTTATCCTTATGCAGAGATTGCAGATTTTCCGTTTTTCATCATTGTCTAATATATCTAAATGCTCCTTCAAAATAAACATGATTAAATTTGGATCATTGTCCAGTTCGATGAAATTTGTAAGAATAGAAAACACACTAACTTGTTGGTATTCCTTCAGAAGATACTCAATAGTGTTTATAGAATCGGTCAAATTGTCATCTGGTCTTCCTCTACACGGTGGATTGGCTTTGAAAAGGTTAACCAGAAGCTTAATACCACTGTCTAAACAGGAATCTAATGTCTTCTTCTCTGCAATATTTAACTGTTTTAAAATGGCTAACTTTGGACAGCATCGACATTTCATCAATTTATGTTCCGGCTTCTCCATGTTTTTGTTTACAATATTCGGATCAGCTCCATAATCTAAAAGTGTACCAATCACATCTTGTCTGTCGGTTTTCAGCTTATTCATACTACAACAACAACAAGCAAGATGGAGTGCTGTATTTCCGAAAATATCAGAATGATTGACAAATATTTGGACATCCATATTGCGTTTTGCATGTTTTAAGATTGTATCCAGTAATTTGGGGACATCTTTCAGGCGTCGTTCTTTGTACAGAATATGATGTATTATTGTACGGCCCCTGACATCCATTGTATCAATGGCATATCCATGTTTGAGACATAGTTCTAACAGATACAAGGATAGTCTCCCTTCCGAAGCCAGTTTCATTACTACTGTAAAATCTCTAGATAAATAGGTTTCAGCATTGTCAGGTGTAATCTTCCAACCATATTGATAATCTAGTGTTTCCGTATGGCTACACACTAACGAACTTGTATCATCAGACGTATTTGACGTTTTTTCTAAATTTATATACTTTCGCACATACTCCCCTTTTTCGTTTTGTACTGTGCAACTCCTACTACAAATGTCTTCCTCACTTATTTGTCTTGGAGTCTTATAAGAACATATTATATTCACATTAGCGCCGTATTCCAAAAGACATTTAAAAATCTCTGGCTTCGCTTTGAAAATAGGGGTAATTCCTGACGAGTTTTTCGCGTTAATAATTTCAAGTATCTCTTCAGGTTTTAACCTTTTAAGAACGCTTAAAACAATATCAAGGTTTTTCTGGACATGTAAAATTGTATCTTGTGTGCATCTGTCAACACATGTAACCATAGCACCATGTGCCAGCATGCACTGAACTACTTCTTCATTACTTGCATAATACAGAGGTGTGCGTTCATAATGATCACAAATATTAATTAACAAATTGCTTTTAACTAGAAATTCCACTAATTTGGGGTCTTCTACGAAGTGGAGTAAACTTCTCTCATTGGTGTCTTTCTTTTCCAAATCGATGTAAGGTTTGAGTAGATTCATCATTTCCATGCTTTTTGGTCGAACAAATTCTAAAGGTCGGGTCAATTCATCCAGAAGAAGTTCTGTAATTTCAATCTGATCACATTCCACAGCAAAATGAAGAGCTGACAATTTCCGCATGTCAACGGCTTGAACATTGACCCCATTTTGCAGCAGAACTCTAACCAGTTCTTTGTGTCCCTGTTTAACAGCGTGGATTAATGGTCGTTGCATCTTCTTTTTCTCTTGGAATTTACAATTTCTACCAATCATATCCAGCACATATTGTGCTTTGTTTTCATTAGTTCCGCATACTGCAGCTTGAATGGGCGTCCATCCTTTGTGATCATGCACCGCGAGACAATCGGATGTATACGTTTGAAAGCTTCTTTCCGAATGCACTGAACTGTTAATGTCTGCTCCTAATTCTAGTAATTTATCTATAATATTTAAGCTGAAACCAAACCAACATGAAGGCACCAATGCGGCAGAGGCTTGGGTCCTAACCCAAAACTTATCCTTAATTCTTAGATAAATGCCACTGTCCAGAATTCGTTTGCAGAGGTCTTCTGCACCACAGGATGCAGACCAGTATAGTAAAGATCCATCCAGTGTTGAACCAACAGCCCTTTCTGTTATTTGAACTAAATATGACAACTGGTCACTACACTGAAGTTCCTCAACAGTTTTAGTGACCAATGGTATGTTGTTGGTGGATGGGTGCTCACATATACCTTTTATATTACCAATTTGCAATTCTTTCCTAAATCTTCGTGCAAGATCATCATAGCGATCAGCCGTTATTATGATCATATCCTGAATGTCCGTCTCGTATTCCTCTGTACGCATGCGCATTGAAATAAATTGAAATGGAACGTTCATAATGGCTTCGTGTGGTAAAATTTTGCTAAACGATAAACATACAGCTTCAATGATTCGATCATGTCGAAAGGTTATTGTTCCCGAAGAATTTACCCGACTAACATAGGCGTAGTCTACACACGCTAATGCGCTATTCAAGACACTACAATATTCTTTTCTTTTGTATGTCTTTATCTTTTCAAGAAGTTCAATAACATTCTCATCCTTGTAACAGTCATCTAACGTGCTTCCTGTTATTCTTCCACCTTTGAGAAGTAGGTAAATCAAAAACAAATACACCTTAGGTTCAGATTCTAGTAAGTTTTCTACTTCTTTGTTGATGATTTCGTTAGAGTGTTTAAAAAAATCTACACCTTTCTGGAACCAAATTTTATTTCTGACAAAAAGATATGCGTAATTGGCAAAACCAGCGCATTCCACATCAGCAATTTCTGCTGCTAGGGTATTCACCTTCTCTTCTTCTTTGGTTTCTTCTGGTTTGAATTTTTTAAAGTAATTTTTAATGATGTCGCATTTCTCCTCTTTAGTCAGTTGAAGCTTTTTATTTCCAAGATCTACTACAATACGCCTGTCATTCAGTAGCCATGACTCTTTCATTTTCGCTTTGACAACTGATAATGGAAGCGTTCTTGACGTCATGATTATGTAATTGTTTTGATCGTTTAAAACTTGATATTCAATGAAGTTTTCTATTTCTAAAATAAGAAATTGTGTATCATGGTTGTCTATCTGAAATGCATCGTCAAGAAGAAATACCATCCTTTCACAAAATTCAAAATCGTGAAAATCTTCACTCGATTTAATATCTTTAAATGTATAGCCTTCCTGTATCTTCTCGTAAATAAGTTTCATAGCTATAAATGTCTTTCCTTCTCCGGATGACCCAGTTATTATTTCATAATGGTTTTCACAAAACACCTCTCTGGCCTTGTGATATCGTTTTGTTTCTACAAAGACTTCTTTCATCTGTTCAAACCTTTTAATCAAAAACTTCTCATGACCTGTAACGACAATGAAGAAATCATCTTTAGAAGGTGAATGAAGTCCTAGGAGAGATCAGCCATTTGTTCTAGCATCTAGAGAACTCTACCTACATTTAAGTAATTAAGGGCCAAAAATATAATTACATTTGGTATGTGCCTAGCTGTATCAATTATTGTGCCATTGTAGGTAGTATTTTTGCCGCCAATTTTTTTTAATTTTAATGTAACAAATTGTGATTGAACTTTTCCATTGAAGTAAAAACCTTCCTCCTCTCCATTGACTCTGCCAAAATATGTTTATATCTTGAAAAAAAATTGTTCAAAGGAAATGATATTGCACCGATTGTTAATTTGTGACTTTCTAGAACTTTGTAATAAAGTACATGTAGATGCTGACGTGATCATATACCACTCAAATGGTAAAGAGGATGTTTATAACTATTGTCTGTAGTAGCATATATATAGAACATGAAGCCAATAGAATATACTTAATACATTGGTACAAAGCTGAACCTCTACATCACAATGAAGAAAAGGTACCAATGATAACAGCAGTTACAATCCTACTTCCTGCTTCTCAAGATTAAAAAAAACCAATTCCAGGTTGCAGCTTATGTTAAACTTTGAACAAACATAGAGATAAAACCATAAGGCTTTTATCTGTGCATGTTTGAATCTGCAGACCACAATAATTATTCCTGTCATATACAACTGTATTTCCGTTACTGCTCCTTAAAACAATCATTTTCCCCATTGCTGTCAATGTAAAAGGGGACATGAGTGGTGGCCCAGTGGGAAAGTTTATTGATTTCTGACCAGGAACCAAACCATTTTGTATGTTGAGGTTTGCAGACACCTAATCATGGTCGGTCAGTAACTGTCTGGACTTTCCTGAACCAATAAGTCAGGATATACCTGAAACTGCTAAAACAACCATATAGTGAACTTTAGACCCCAGGACTAATCATAGATACCACATGTAAAATACAATTTCAATTTCACTGCTGGATCTTGACATTATTAGTTTTAAATTTTCGCACCCCCTTTTTGTCTAAAACATTTGTACCAAAGCATCATTGTGTTAAAATGTCCGAAGGATCAGTCAACTAGAACAAAATTTATTTTTACGGAAACCATTTTTACTACAGACGGATGATTTCGACAGATCCATGATATGTTTATGTGGTAGTCTTAATTTTATATAATTACTGAAAATCATTATATGCTATAATGATATCATTTACTCATGTTTTGAGGTTTATAATATTTTTGAAATTAAAATTACAAAATAAAACTTCACATATTGCATAGACAGTACAGTAAATTACATGATTCATTCATTACACATTAATTTTGGAGGGAAAAATACAGATTTTCCATTGGTAGATTATCTTTTCCTTACACCTGTGAGAGAGCACAATAGAGACAAGTCAGACATTTTGATTTACTCAAACATTTTCAACTGAAAATTAATTTGGACTACTAATATTCTATTATCTCTCTGTTTTCTTATTTTCTATTTCTAATTTTTACTTTAGTATGAAAATGTGAGAATGCACATATTGGGATTGAAGTATGAATCTGAGTATAAATGTTTTATAATTTCATTTAGAATTAGAATGAAAGGAATGTTATCATGGTTATCCTTTTATATTTTTACAAGTATTGAATTTCTGTAAACTTTGATATACAATTTATATAGATCTTATTAATCTATTCAAGATGATGCTTTAGTTATATTTAATATGTTCTGAAGTCATTTTGACTTATCACTGCCCCTTTTATATTATTCAGGATTTATTGTGATGTACAGTAGACTTACAGAGATCCTAGAGTGATCACTTCTGCTGGTGCCCTTGTACCATATGTAGGGTAAGCTTTGCATTTCTTTGTTATTTATTTGATTGTTTATTTATTTGCATGTTTATATGTTTGTGTATTCAGTGAATTGTGTTTACTGAGTGTATTAGTGTTTATGTCATTTTTATTTGTATTATGTATTCTCTCACATACAAATGTATTTTTTTTTAGTGTATAAACTATGCTGAAACTAATTCCGAGGTGACACAGTTGTCTTGAAATTGCAATTAATTTGGTATTTATCAAAGACAGAATTATTTACTTTATTGTATGCTTACTAGAAGAGTAAGCTATATTGTGGTATTTTTCTTATAGAAGATAAATTGTAGAAAAGTGTTTTATTTTATATTTCTTTGATATATCAGGCATAGATAATTATCTCCCTTTGATTGTGTATTGTCTTATGTGATCTGTCTTGTCACCTATTTATGTTTATTATTTGTGTATTTGTAGGGTTACTGTTACTATTACTATAATATTCCAATAAAAGCCTTGAACCCAAGCTGGACTTATTATCACTGACACATCTAAGCCCTGCTACATTTACAGTCTCACTAACACAGATGTTCTACTAAAATATTTGTGGTAATTATGTGATGGTCACTATGATGAACTCATATGAAACATTGTGTTCTGATAACAAAGATGGTACAAACCTTCAATTTTGCGGACATTGTTCACTTCCATTACACTAACACTGTCTTTTCCACTAATCATCTGAACATTCATTGGGTCTATAATATTAACTAAAAAAGTAAAACATAACACAAATTAAAGCTTATTCTTGACAAAACAAGAAACAAAAGTTTCCCCCACATTCTGTTATATTTTCAGAAAGTCGAAAAGGATATTAAAAGTCTTCAAAAATGGTTTGATCAAACTTCCAGAGCGACATACAAATCTTTTTTCATATGGTAATACTAGTAAGAGCATTCATATGGTAATACTAGTAAGAGCATTCATATGGTAATACTAGTAAGAGCATTCAAAGTATCTAAACTGCAAATGGAGTTGACGTTGTGAGTACAAATTTTTTAATGAAATATTCGAAGTGAATAGGGGGATTCCATCAATATCAGGATCAAGCATCAATTCTCCATCCTTCAATGCAACATCATTTAGCTCAGAGGTACCTATCATTACGTCATCACCAAAACCTACAAAAGTCAAACCAACCCATAAGAAACAATCCAAAATACTCAACATCAACTTCCAAAGCTTGAGGGAAAAGGTAAACTCCTCGAAACAATCATAGAATCTACAGACCCAGATATCATAATTGGGACAGAAACGTGGCTTGACCCAACTTTTAGATCGAGCGAAATATTCCCTGACTACTATCTATATGATATAGAACGCAGAGACCGCCAAAAAGATCCACATGGAGGAGTATTCATAGCGGCCAAAAACAACTTCACCTAGGAAACACCACAAAAAGCAAAGACATAGAACTGATAACGGGAAGTGTTAGCTTAGGAGGAAAGAAGAAAATTATTGTAGGTGCATTCTACCGCTAACAGATGAAGACTACATAAACAAGGTCAAAGAAGAAATAAGCACCATCAAAGAAAAACACCGCAGAGACATCTTTGTAATTGGAGGAGACTACAATCTACCCGATATCAACTGGGAAGAACAAACCATCATAAATAGACAATATCCGATCAAAACCAACCAAACATTCCTTGAAATTGTAGTTGACAATGGTTTAGAGCAGATAGTCGATTTTCGTACAAGAAAAGATAACACCTTGGATTTAATGCTCCTATCACATCCTGCTTACAAACTCAGATGCAAACCACTCCCATCGATAGGAAACAGAGATCACGACATCGTACTACTGGACATTGTTTGCAAACCATTCAAACCAAAACCAGTGAGACGTGAAATATATCCATGGAAAAAAGCAGATATTTACAAGATAAAGGAAGATCTAGAATCATTTGGAAACACATTTCGAAATATCGGAAAGAGAGACATTGAATCACTTTGGCACGCTTTGAAAGACGCAATCCAAAAACACCATTGATAATAGAGTACATTCGAAAATGACACAAGGGCGACACACACATCCTTGGATCAATACAACCATAAGGCGAAAGATCAACCGGAAGCAAAAATCTCATAAGAAAGCTAGAAAAACCAAGAAGAAAAGAGATATTGATAGATATAAACGACTCAAGCAAGAAGTCCAATATGAAGTAAGACAAGCAAATAAAAAGTATATGGAAGACGCCAGCACTGACTACAAAGAAAATTCCAAACAATTCTGGTCATTTATCATTAGCAAGGGTCAAGAATCGACTGGAGTTGCCCCATTGAAAAACTAAATGGGGTTCCTGCAAAGTGATAACAAGAGCAAAGTGGAAATATCGAATGAACAATTTCAATCAGTGTTCACAAAAGAAAACCTGAATAACTTCCCAAATAAAGGAAATAGTCCATACCAAACAATGTCTGACATAAAGATCAACTGTAAAGGAGTAACCAAACTACTGAAAAATCAGAACATACACAAAGCAACTAGTCCAGACTCAATTCCATCTTTTATTTTAAAATCAGCGGCAGACCAACTAGCTCCAATCTTGACAGACATATTCCAAACATCGATTGACACAGGAGAAGTACCACAAGACTGGAGAGATGCTAATATTGTACCATTATTTAAAAAGGACGAGAGACATCTAGCCTCCAACTAGAGACCTGTTTCCCTCACCTCCATCACATGTAAGATACTGGAGCATATAGTCCACAGCAACATTTCGACAAAAACAAGATCCTCACCAATGCTCAACATGGATTCCGCAAAAAACGATAATGCGAATCCCAACTCATAGTAACCATCCATGAAATAGCATCAAAATTGGAAAAAGGCTCACAAGTAGATATCATCTTGCTAGACTTTGCAAAAGCGTTCGACAAAGTGCCACACCAACGCCTTCTACATAAATTAGAATATTACGGAGTCAACGCCAAGACAAAGAACTGGATTCAACCATTTCTACAAAATAGACAGCAGAGAGTCATATTAGAGGGAGCAGTATCAGAGCAAGCCGCAGTCCTGTCTGGTGTACCCCAATGAACCGTCTTGGGCCCATTACTGTTTCTGACCTACATCAATGACATGCCTGAAATGGCTAAATCATCAGAAATAAAGCTATTTACCGATGACAGCCTACTCTTCCGTACCATCAACAACCAAGCTGACAGGTATTATTACAGAATGACTTAACATCGTTACAAGATTGGGAAGAGAAATGGCAAATGAGTTTCAACGCCAAGAAATGCCAAGTCATTCGAATAACACCTAAAAACAGACCACCACTGCCAACAACTTACAACCTGCATGAACACACATTAGATACAGTAGACGCAAGTAAATACATAGGTGTCACCATCTCTAACAACCTCACCTTGGACAGGCACATAGACAACACAATTGGCAAAGGCAACAAAATATTGGGACTTATTCGACGCAACCTAAAAGACTGCACCAAACCAGTGAAATCAGCAGCATATACATCCATGGTGAGAACAACAATGGAGTATGCAAGCTCAGTATGGGATCCGACAAACCGGAAAAAGATTGGCAACCTTGAAAAAGTACAAAAAAGAGCCACAAGATTCGTTTTCAACAATTACACAAACCGAACACCTGGCTGTGTTACTAAAATGGTAGAATCCTTGAAGTGGAAAAAATTAGAAGAAAGGAGAAAGACTAATAGACTATGTATGCTGTATAAAATCAAAAATGGATTAATTGATATAGACAGCCACCAATATATCCAATCCAACGACAGCAGGACTAGAGGCAAAGATCGCCTTTATCAAGAAAGAACGAGCAGTGAGGCCTTCGGTAATTCGTTCTTCCCCAAGACCATCAGGGACTGGAACCAACTGCCAGCGAATACAACTTCGGCCAACACAGTAGAGGGATTCAGGAGCGCCAAAATCGTAGACAATATGCCTTTAAAACGATACGCCAGTCTTATGGTACTAAATGATTTCAAGATTTTAGGAGTACCCACCTAAACTGTACAAGGGCTTTTTGATGAAATATTCAAAAGGCGACATGCCCTTCAACAAATCCTCAAAGCTCCTGTGTGGATATGACTTGTATATCGTCCCGTTCGATGGTATCCACCATGACGTAGTTGATATATCGGATTTACATTTGCTATATTCATCAAATCTGATAAGAAGAGTTTGAAGATACCAAAGGGGTAATCAGAAGCTGTATATCGAAGAAGAACAGACAATACAATGGCCAAAAGAAAAAGTACAAAAGGACAAAGAACTATCTACAAAACATACATATAAAACTAAAATAAAAGTAACACGAACCCAACTAAAAACCTGCTACACCAGTGGCACCTGTCTTGTTAATCTAGTTACAAACCCCGCGATAAGTAACATAAGGTAAAGTGTTATTTACCTTGTGATGTAGTTATTCTGAAGACAAACCAGAGGCTCTCAGGAGCCTGTAATCGCTCACCTGGATCAAAGCTGCTTTCAATAACAACGCAACTGTACTGTGATGGCCATCTTGGTAGGACAGCGCGACTGCCGGACACAATTTTGGAAGAGGACCATCCAATGACTATTCCATAAACGTTTGGTTCTAATTGAGCTACTGGTTCCAGACAAGATGGTTTTTATGTGAATTTCCCATAGGGTCCTATGTTAAACTAAAATCAGCTGTGCAGCCATCTTGGTTAGAGGGCGGGACCACAAGACACAATTTTGGAAGAGGACCATCCAATGACTATTTTATCAAAGTTTGGTTCCAATTGAGCTACTGGTTCCAGACAAGAAGATTTTTTATGTGAATTTCCCATAGGGTCATATGTTAAGCTAAGTTCGGCTGTGGGGCCATCTTGGTCGAAAGGCCGAACCGCCGGACACATTTTTGGAAGAGAACCATCCAATGACTATTTCATCAAAATTTAGTTCTTATTGAGCAAATGGTTTCAGACAAGAAGATTTTTATGGGAATTTCCCATAGGGTCCTATGTTAAATTAAGTTCGGCTGTGCCGGCCATCTTGGTAGAAGGTCTGAAATACCCGGACATAAGAATAATTTCAGCAAAGTTTGGTTGAGATTGGCTCAGTACTTTCAGAGGAGACGATTTTTTTTAATTTCATCCCCCCTTTTTTCTATTTTTAGCTTGGCGGCCATCTTGGTTAGAAGTCGGGATCACCGGACACACTTTTGGAAGGGAGTCTCCCAATGACCATTCTATCAAAGTTTGGTTGCAATTAATTGGTCCAGTGGTTTCTGAGGAGAAGATTAAAATGTGAAATGTTGACGGACAGACGACTGACAAAAAGTGATGGCAATAGCTCACATGGCCTAAAGGTCATGTGAGTTAAAAAGGGGGACAAAGAATCAATATATACAAAGGTACTTGACGGGTGCTTAATGCCACTTTCAGCAATATTTCAATTATATTTCGACGGTCAGTTTTCTTGGTGGAGGAAACACGAAATCAAAACTGTAGTTGTGATAGGCTTTGATTGTACAGTAGATATATGTTCATTTCAATATAGATATATAATTTATGTCTGTTAACTAGTTCATAGCTAAAAGGTAGATTATGTTTCAGTGCACACGACACGCTTCTGGGAAAACCTTCCCCAGGTATGCTCAAAGTCAAAAGATTGGAAACCCAAATAAACACAACCTTGTACTTTGAAGTTGACATAATTTATCTAACTATAACCTGACGTTAAATATAGGGCAGATTTTGGGAATATGATTCTTTCATTTCTTGTTCATATTTGGCGGGATGCCCGTCAACAGGAGACCGACGACTACCCGATTCGAACTCCCCACATGCAATATGGGAGACGCATAAAGGTTTGCCACCCACCCTTCCTATTTTTATATAATATTGTTTTCCACATGTTGCAATTATCCGTCACGAAACTCCTTACGTATAATGGTGCTAATATAATTTCATACATTGATTTTATAGCATTTGGCGATATTTTAGTATATCATTTTGGATGTCTGGTGATGTTGAATTTTCCCTTTGGTTATTTTCTCATAATCTCTTTCGACAAGACCTTCGCATGTTCTGTAGTGTGGTTTTGTATTACTAACAGGTTCCCTATCGATCATAGGCAATCAAAAAAACTGAACCCTCCCCCTTTCGGTACAACACCCACTCTTTTCAATACGTCATTAACTCATCTAAACTATCATTTTATCTAAAAAATGCTTTGGCTAAAAATGTTACGGTTCAAGAATTTTGCCCATCTTCGTTTATTTTGGAATCTGTGTCCATACACACCACGAGAACAATCATAATTATAAGAATCAAATGGGTGCCGAATTTTACACCACTCCAGGGTAATTTTCCTGTTTCAAACAAAACTAGGAAGAACTGTTTTAGATACCTAAAACGTATGTCTCCCCTTAATGCGGCCATCTGTACAACCTATCTCGAAAGACAAACATGTTATGGCCCGGACAAGAAAATACTATTTAAAAAACCATTATTTGACTTTGATGTCAAATGTCAAGGTCCCACGGAGTTCATTACGGTACGCGACACACCCCATATGGTCATGCACCCACATACCAAATATCATTGACCTACATCGAAAGACAAAAATGTTATGGCCCAGACAAGAAAATACTATTTAAAAAACAATTATTTGACCTTGAGGTCAAAGGTCAAAGTTCCACGAAGGTCATTACGGTATGCGACACACCGCCATATGGTCATGCACCCACATACCAAATATCATTGACCTATCTCGAAAGACAAAAAAGTTATGGTCCGGACAAGCTTCGCGGAGAAGAAACGGAAGAAGCGGAAGAAAAAATCATACTAAAACAATATGTCTCCCTTCGTTCGAAAGGGAGACTAATAGGTTCTTACACGAGTCCCTATTGAAGATCTGGGATTTCTTCCACGAGTGTGAGAAATTCCGTCTTTTCACGAGTGGAGCGTAGCGGAACGAGTGGAAAGACGCTGAATTTCTCTCACGAGTGGAAGAAATCCCAGATCTTCAATAAGGACGAGTGCAAGTACCTGTTTCTTCCGTTTCAACTTTAAAAAAAATCAAAGCATGTCGATTTCGTTCATTCATTCGCATGTTAATGTCATGTTTACTACACAAAATATTACAGCATCACGTACAATGCAGTAAATACACACTTATCTAAAACCGCATTAAATCTATTATATATCAGTTAAAATTCAGGTAAAATTGATATTTGAAGCTTTTCTAGATCTACTAAGACTACAATTTATATTACTACAGCAGTCGTAGATATTTTTATTGATTATATTCGGCCGATTTGATTGGCTGACAATGCCATGTAAGACAAGGTCACGCGCAGCTGTCTTTATGGCTTGTCTTACATAGCAAACGCATCAAAACGGAAGAAATAATTAATGTTTTCTTTTTAAAAATCGCTACCTGACTGAGCTTAAAGGTTGCGAATGTGCATATCAACTGGTTTCACCGCATACGTTTGAAAGCTGTACTTACTTATAGTAGTCCGTTGTGCTGATTCCTTATCGCCATCTCCGTCCATATTCAAACTCGGCCTTTTTTGTGTACTGTCAGACGTGTTTGATGCTGAAAAAGAGAGGATAATCCATAATATCTCCCGTTTCCAGGGTATAAAACTAGACGATGACAGGATGGAGATACAAGTTTTGTAAGCATCTGTATAACTTACGAACGAGAGTATCTATATTACAAATGCAAAACAAACTAAATGTAAAAAGCTAGGACAGTTTGGACTCCCACAAAAATGATTCCCCTAAAGGGAGAATATCTTAACTTTACGTTCCAATATTGACACAACTCACAAAATAGACGATTTATTTCAATGACTGTAATCTCGTGATAACAGCAAAAACTTACACCAAGGATACCGTTTTCATAAATAGATCTTGCACATAAATACAATTCTTACAGCGAATTACAAAACAGTGGTCCACCTTGAAACTAAATATGATTGATGCCTTAATAAAACGTGTTTCTGTAACTTACAAATGTTATGAAATGTACGCGCATCGGAGAAAAAACGTGCAACAGCTCGTGTTTTGAGATCGATCAAGAAATGGACGCCATCTTATTAATTATCGACATTGTTTACGGAGTTTGTCGAATCGTCATTAAATCGGTACAACAATGCACTTATTTCTTATTTTTTGTAAATCTGCTTTTAGTCGGTGTTATTACTCTATTTTATTTAACTGGTCGGGCGGAATTGACCTTTAAATTTCCATGAGAGCATTCGATTTTATTTTGTGTATGTACAGGCCAGTTCCCGTTATTGACATTATTGAACTGTATTCAGCAGTGTCACCGAAATCAATTCATACAAAAGGAATAGAACGCACATGGGTGTATTGTGTGGGTTATTAAAAATTGATCGATGTTTTTTTTTCCGATGTTTGCAATATGAATCCTTTCGTATATTGGTCACGATTAAAAATCTAAAATCTAAAAAGATAGACGTTGCATTTTTTTGTACTCCTATTTTCACAGAATTCCTTTGAAACGAATCCCCCTCCCCCTCTTTCTTACAGAAAAGGAGAGGAACAATAGTATTCTTTTAATCAAATAATTTAAATACACAGATTGGATCATACACGCACGATTGAATAAATGAGCTGTATAAATGAAATTGATCAGGTAACCTGACCCTCCTCTTCTTCTTTTTTTTCTTCTTCTTCCAGGAAAGGAGCCGGGTTCTATCAGAACGTAGGTGGCTCCGTGAGAACTATTCGCATGTGCGGACAACACAGTCAGCTCTCAAAAAATAAAATAAAATATACAGTTAAAACTATGTACACGGGGTCGTTGTTCAGTTGTTTTCAGAGCGTGCCTTCAGGGCAGCTCTGAATCCCTCGACAGTGGTGGCTGATGTTGTCTGTGTTGGTAGCTGGTTCCAATCCCTGATTGTCCTCGGGAAGAATGATTGTCCATAACTGTCGTGTTTTGTCCTTTCCTGAAAGAAGCGATCTTTACCTCTGGTCCGGTTGTCGTTTGGAATGAGGTACTGGTCTTTATCAATATCGACTTCTCCATGTTGGATCTTAAATAACATGCCCAGCCTGTTGTTCTGGCGTCTGTCTGCGAGATTCTCCCATTCTAAAGATTTAACCATTTTCGTGACACAACCTGGTGTTCTATCTGAGTAGTTGTTGTGCACGAATCTCGCAGCTCTTTTTTTGACGTTTTCTATTGATTTGATTTTACATTGGTTTAATGGATCCCAGATTGTTGAAGCGTATTCCAGTGATGGTCTGACTATTGATGTGTAAGCCGCCGCTTTGACTGGTTTTGTGCAATCTTTTAGGTTTCGGCGGATGAAGCCTAGGGTTTTATTTCCTTTGCCGACGATGTTATCTATGTGTCTGTCCCATGTTAAGTTGTTGTTTATGGTAACTCCTAGGTACTTGCTTGAGTCAACAATATCTAATGTATGTCCATGTAATTTGTAGGTAGATGGTACTGTGAGCTCTTTGTTTCGTGGTCTTATTCGAATGACAATACATTTTTTGGCATTGAAGTTCATTTGCCATTTGTTTTCCCAGTCTTCCAGTGATGTTAGGTCCTTTTGTAGTAGGTGGCTGTCATGTTGGTTCTTTATAGATCGAAACAACATGCTATCATCGGCAAAGAGTTTGATCTCAGATGATGTGACTTTTTCTGGCATGTCATTTATGTATGTTAGGAACAGCAATGGGCCAAGGACAGTTCTCTGTGGTACACCTGAGAGTACTGGAGCCTGTGATGATGTGGTGCCCTCAAGAATAACACTCTGTTTTCTGTCTTGTAGGAATGTTTTAATCCATGCATTTGTCTTCTTGTTAACTCCATAGTATTCAAGTTTATGTAGTAGGCGGAGGTGTGGTACCTTGTCGAATGCTTTGGAGAAGTCTAGTAAGATGATGTCAACTTGGCTTCCTTTTGATAGTTTTGAGGCTATTTCATGGATTGTTCTGATAAGCTGGGTTTCGCATGATCTTTTTTTGCGGAATCCGTCCTGTGCGTTGGTTAGGATGTTGCTTCGATCATAATGGTCCATGATACTACTATGTATTATATGTTTCAGTACTTTGCATGTTATTGATGTTAGAGATACTGGTCTGTAATTTGAGGCTAGATGTCTTTCGTCTTTCTTGAACAATGGGACTACATGAGCATTTTTCCAATCTTGTGGTACAGCGCCGGTGTCTAATGATGTTTGGAACATTTTAGTGAGAATTGGAGCAATTTCATTCGCTGCAGTTTTTAATATAAATGATGGTATTGAGTCTGGCCCGGTTGCTTTGTGTGCATTTAAGTTTTTAAGCAATTTATATACTCCTTTGGTGTTGATGTTGATGTCCTTCATGCTTGAATATGGACTTGGACCTTTATTTGGGAAGACATGTAGATTCTCTTTCGTAAATACAGAGTGAAATTGTTGATTTAGTAAATACATGGACTTTCCTGTAATCAGTCAACCCGTGTTAAGCCACGCCCAACCAGTTGAAAAAAATAGAGTAATAATTACGGACAAAGAACCATGCAAGTTGGAAGTTAATAAGCGACAAAATACAAATTATTCGTTTTTACCTGTCATTAGTAAGGTCAATTGCATACGGAAAAAGCGAGGTCAAATTATTTGCTTGCAAGCAAATAAGTAATCGATGGTATTTTTCGTTCTCAAAAGGCGGAAAGTGGTTCGATAATCTGTTTAATGTGAAATATTTACCTTTATTTCATCATTTTACAGCTATTTACCAATTTCCAAAGCATATAATTTTTTTGGGTTAAAATCGTAGCTAATGCCTCTTTAAATAACTGGCAAGTTACCTTTAAATATAGGTCTGTATATAGGTGAGAAGTCAGAATGCTTTTCGTGTTTGTTTACATGATCGCCCAACCATGAAACCATTATACTGATATCTATTCAGCACAAGTACTGATGTACATACTTCTATCATTGATTTGTTTACAGTGCTGTATGATTCACGTATTTACAACTACCAGTTAGACAGTGGTTTACTTAAATAAATCTAGCATTTTTTTTTTGAATTTTAGTTTTTGTTTATCAGAAAGCACTTTTTATTTTAAAAAAATCTTTGTAGTCGAAAACTTTACTTGGATATTTTAGAAAAAGCATATGTATTTATATATTTGATAAAGTTGATGAAATTTGAAATTCCACAATGATAATGTGATAGAACTAAGATTTTTGTTGGAAAAACAACAAATTTGAAAATTTGTTTGGTTGTTTTTAGGTTTTTTTTTCTAATTATAAAACCAAAAGTTTTTTGCTTTAGTTCCATGAGAGTTACTGATTATTGACATTACCATGCTTAAAATTCCTTCAATACACAAAATAAAGTTCGGGTGTATTTTTTTCCCTAACATGAAATCAACATCAGGTAAACTTACCCTTACCCAAGCTATTGAGAAACATAGAGTATCTACCTGGAAAGTTACCAAAAATTCTATTGGGACTGGATTCACTAACATGTAAACAAACAAGAAAAACATGCTGACTTCTCGCCTATATTTAAGAAATAAATCATGGAACCCAGAATGTGTTGGGAGTTTTACCATGGATTGGCGGATATTAGTATTTTATCCCGAGTCAGAAGCGTGGGATAAAATTATTTACTAATATCCGCCAATCCATGTTAAAACTCAAAACACATTCTGGCTTCCATGATTTATTTCGATTCTGATATGTCTAAGAGTACAAATACTGTAGTATACTTTGATTGGAAGACGGTAATTTATACATACGCTTGCGGAAAATGTCGCACACAATTTATGTAACTCGAATAATACTGCGCCCTCTATCGGCATTATTCGGGTCACAATTTATGCTGCCAATGAAAACGTCAGTCACATTCATCGGCGCATGTGCTAATGAGATAATACGAAGAAATAATTCTGGGGGTTTTTAACAAAGGGAAAGAGTGAGGTCATGTTAGAATTAAAGGTAACTTGCCAGTTACTGAGTTAACAAAAGACACTAATTGAATAGGTGTAATTCACAATTAGTTTCAAGGTCGACCACTGTTTTGTAATTCGCTGTAACACAGAGATCTGATCAAATGGGCATTTCCCCAGCCTTGTCTCTATGGCGACGTTATTAACGAAGTTGAAAATTCACATCTGTCACTTCTAAACTTATATAATCATTGAAAATATCTAGTTTGCAAAAGCTACATATTTGCAACTATAATTGATAGGCTTCATTGCTGGCAATATGGACAATTTGCTGGTAGAATTAAGTACGAACATTCACTCGCTTGACCCTGTTGTTATACTGTAAAAATGGGTATTGTGTTGTTCCTTTTTGTAATATAGGGGGCCAGGTGGCTCAATGAGTTAGGTCGTTGGATCCAACAACTCATACAAGCCTATCACCAATACAGCGTGGGTTCGCGCCCGGCTTTGTAAATTACAAAAAAGGGTGCACTCAATTCGCAGCCGCAAGTGATAAAGTTTATCAGTTGCTTGCCCAATGTCGGTGGTTCTCGGGTAGTCTGTCTTCTTTCACCACTAAAACAAATCTGTGCAGGTATTCATTGTTTGTTTATATCTGTATTGCAGTTGGAAGTTCAATTATCAAGAAGGGAGGGTTGGGGTCCCCGCAACATTTGTGTTCCTTTCTCAATCTATCATCTGACCTTCCATCGGTAGTTGTTCAATTTTGTTGAATTGTTGGCCATCATTATTCAAGATTTATTTTCATAAGATTGTTATCCCTGGTGATAAAATGGTCATCGTGTTCCCCTCAGTCTAGATCACGGGTTCGATTTGGCTGGATAAACCAAAGACTCTAAAATTAGTATTCGTTGCTTCTCTGCTTAGTACGCAGCATTAAGGAATAAGAGGGAAGCCTGTTTGGCTTGGAATCAGGATAATGTTGAGCGACATATCTATTTGTGAATAACTGCTGAGTTACTAGCACTATACCCGTGTTGATCTAGTACAAAGCGGACATCATCATCGGCTCATTGAAATGCAACTTGTTTTCGTCATGATATATAGCTGAAAAATTGTTCACTTGGCGTTAAACAACAATCACTCACCTGTAAGGTTGTTACCATCAGTTTTGAACAGATTTAATGTTCATACCTTTAAGGTATTTTGATTGATTTATTGACCTATTGTGCGTTCTCCTCGTCATTTTACACGTGCTGGTTTTCATTTAATTGAGATGCAACATCAGGATTGATTGGATTAGTTTTTTATTACATACTTAGTTAAAATAAAGGCATTTGTGTATGACCAATATGACCAGAAGTAAACTGTCCATATTTTCACACCCCGGGAAAATAACCGGTTATTGGATTACTACAAGATCATTGTTGTGACAGCACCTGTATCTACGGAAAATCACGAGATATCCCGAGACCATCCAAGCATGGAACCGTGACGTGGTATGTGGAACCCGCAGATTATCAGATGATTACTAGTACCCGAACCTGATAGACGTGTGTTGTTTCCACTGCGGTGGCTTTCCAAGCCCAGTCTGTCGTCGTTAAGGTACATTTGTACATTAGTGTACATATTTATGGGGCATTCACCACATCATTTCCATATCGAAGCCCATATTGGCCCGGGCCAATATGGGCTCGACTTCGTCTCAGGCCAATATGGGTGTCTCTTTTCTAGATGTCGGAAGTATGTAATAAATAGTTTTATCACATATTTGTACGTTATCCGTACCGTTTTGCTTGTGTGATAAACGAAGACGTTCCCGATCCATATCAGTGCCCGGGCCAAATAACCGGTTATTGTGCCCTGCGTCGATGACGTCATTGTGACAAGTAAGCAAACATCATACAAAAAACCGATAAAACGGAGATGAAAAATATCAATACAAAACGTAAAACTGAGAGTAACATAAGGATATTCAAGGATTGGTTTTCAACAGTGGGAGAACACCGTAATCCTGAATATATTGGATTCGAGGAAATGTACATGAACCTGGCAAGATTTTTTTTTTCAGCGCGCACGAAATTCAAACAGGATTACGAACCCGATTCATTGAAATGTATCCAAGCTCCCATCAGTAGATATTTTAGTGATGGCGAATGTAGATATTTACGCCATCGTATCGACTATTAGGAACTATGAAAATAAAACAGTTATTTTAATTTTCATCAGTAATAACTCTGTCCAGTCAACGGTTACTAATAATAACTCTAATAAGCAAACCGCTATCATTTTGGCTCCCATTTTGCCCCACTCCAAAATAACACAATTCCCATACTCAAATATCCAGAGAAATGTGACAATAATTTTTTATGACACAAATGATATGAATTAGAAGT